>QNTS01002578.1:13873-43223 GCA_003317085.1 Hucho hucho | reverse complement strand
GCACCTGCCAGGTTTCAGTCAGAAGCAGCATGGCCAGATTTGTGTCAGTGATTATGTCATTCAATACTGATGCTTTAGTAGTTAGAGAGCGGGTGTTCAACAGCGCACATCGCAGGTCTGAAGATGAGCCTCTGCAAGTTCGGAGGTCCGGATCAGAGCGCAATGATCTTAGATTTCCAAAGTTAATGGATCGATTTTCCAGCTGGGTTGTGCCCGACGCACGGGTGTTGGTAGAGACAACCGGAATATTATTGGAGGACGAGTGGTGATAATTCCGAAGTTTCTTCGGAAGGGCATATGAATGCAGTACCGATCGCTTCCTCTGGAAGTCAACAGTCTCGAGACAGTGTTCAGATATTATTCGGATGCTTTTAGAGCAGAGAAGAAGAGAAAACAGGAAGTGTCCCCTTGGATGTCAATAGAAGAGGACGCACGCTCTCGCCAAGCGCGCTCTGTGTTTTTTTCCGTTCTTATAGCCCAGTTTATATTCCGGTTGAATTATTATAGTAAATATACGTAAAAGTGTTCCTAAGGATACATTTAAAATGATTTTTGGTTGTTCTTGGACAAGTTTATAGGTATAAGTTGAACGAGTTCTATTCACGTTTCAATGGAGGAGTGGAGGCTGAAGTTTCTGATTATAACGCGCGAACCAAATGGAGATTTATGGATATAATACATTACTTTTTCTAACAAAAGAGCCATGGATTGTCTTCGTTGGACACTTAGGAAGACCTCAGCAGAAGTTCTTCAAACAGGTAATTGATTTGTTTTCGCTGTGAAATGTGTTTTGTGTGAACCGTGAAGGCTAATGAATTCATGGTAATGGCAAAAATAGTGAAGGTGCTACCCTCAAACAATCAAATGTGGTGCTTTCGCCGTAAAGCCTTTTTGAAATCTGACAACGCTGTGATATTGCCAAGAAACAGAGCTTTTGATGACTATGAAACACTTGTATATTGGTGCATGTTTAATAATTCAACTTTTGGATTTTGAATTTGGCGCCTTGCATTTCACCTGGTAGTGTCGGGAGTGGGGCGCTAGCGCCCCAACGCACCTTGCTGCTCCTTAAGAGGTTAAACAGATCACCGACCATTTTGAATCCCACCATACCTTCTCTGCTATGCAATCTGGTTTCAGAGCTGGTCATGGGTGCACCTCAGCCACGCTCAAGGTCCTAAACGATATCATAACCGCCATCGATAAGAGACATTACTGTGCAGCCGTATTCATCGACCTGACCAAGGCTTTCGACTCTGTCAATCACCACATTCTTATTGGCAGACAACATCCTTTGTTTCTCAAATTATTGCCTCGCCTGGTTCACCAACTACTTCTCTGATAGAGTTCAGTGTGTCAAATCGGAGGGCCTGTTGTCCAGCTCTCTGGCAGTCTCTATGGCGGTGCCACAGGGTTCAATTCTCGGGCCGACTCTCTTCTCTGTATACATCAATGATGTCGCTCTTGCTGCTGGTGATTCTCTGATCCACCTCTACGCAGACGACACCATTCTGTATACTTCTGGCCCTTCTTTGGACACTGTGTTAACTAACCTCCAGACGAGCTTCAATGCCATACAACTCTCCTTCTGTGGCCTCCAACTGCTCTTAAATGCAAGTAAAACCAAATGCATGCTCTTTAACCGATCACTGCCCACACCTGCCCGCCCGTCCAGCATCACTACTCTGGATGGTTCTGACTTAGAATACGTAGACAACTACAAATACCTAGGTGTCTGGTTAGACTGTAAACTCTCCTTCCAGACTCATATTAAGCATCTCCAATCCAAAATTAAATCTAGAATCAGCTGCCTGTTTCGCAACAAAGCATCCTTCACTCATTCTGCCAAACATACCCTCGAAAACATACCCTCGAAAAACATACCATCCTACCGATCCTTGACTTCGGCGACGTCATTTATAAAATAGCCTCCAACACCCTACTCAACAAATTGGATGCAGTCTATCACAGTGCCATCCGTTTTGTCACCAAAGCCCCATGTACTACCCACCACTGCGACCTGTACGCTCTCGTTGGCTGGCCCTCGCTTCATACTCATTGGCAAACCCACTGGCTCCAGGTCATCTACAAGTCTCTGCTAGGTAAATCCCCGCCTTATCTCAGCTCACTGGTCACCATAGCAGCACCCACTCGTAGCACGCGCTCCAGCAGGTTAATCTCTCTGGACACCCCCAAAGCAAATTCCTCCTTTGGCCACCTTTCCTTCCAGTTTTCTGCTGCCAATGACTGGAATGAACTGCAAAAATCACTGAAACTGGAGACACTTATCTCCCTCACTAGCTTTAAGCACCAGCTGTCAGAGCAGCTCGCATATCACTGCACCTGTACATAGCCCATCTGTAAATAGCCCATCCAAATACCTCATCCCCATACTGTATTTATTTATTTATCTTGCTCCTTTGCACCCCAGTATCTCTATTTGCACATTCATCTTCTGCACATCTACCATTCCATTGTTTAATTGCTATATTGTAATTACTTTGCCACCTTGGCCTATTTATTGCCTACCTTCCTTATCTTACCTCATTTGCACTCACTGTATATATACTTTTTGTTTTATTTTTCTACTCTATTATTGACTGTATGTTTTGTTTATTCCATGTGTAACTCTGTGTTGTTGTATGTGTCGAACTGCTGTGCTTTATCTTGGCCAGGTCGCAGTTGTAAATGAGAACTTGTTCTCAACTAGCCTACCTGGTTAAATAAAGGTGAAATATATATGTATATATTTTTTTATCATTACAAGTGTGTTGTGTGTGGGTGCCTGCAAACCATGAGGCAAAACAAACAAAAATGGCCAGGCCCTATTTAATTTGGTAGTTGACGGCCTAATCCGGATACCTTTATGCCTTATACTTTTCTTGCCTCACACCCAAGCTAACTGGCTAAAGTTGGCTAGCTAACGCTACTTCCAGACACAAACAAGAAACACCTCTTCACTCTCCATTCTACTCACCTAGCAGAGCTGGTTAGGCTTTTTACATGTTTATTCAAAACATTGGTGACTAACTGTGCTGCTGGCAATAATTCAAATTATGTTATTTCCCTAACGTTTACTGACACCGGCCATATTCAACCGGCATTGAGCATTCATGAATTCATCAGCTATTCTGTGCTCTGGTACATTCAAACCAGTGCTCTAAAATCCTAACAAAATAGCCTGAGGGAATTAAAAAGTAAAAAAAATCACCCAATTTAACAATGTCCATACTCAAATTACTTCACATTTAAATAAGTATTCAGACCCTTTACTCAGTAATTTGTTGAGTCACCTTTGGCAGCGATTACAGACTCAAGTCTTCTTAGGTATGACGCCACAAGCTTGGCACACCTGTATTTGGGGAGTTTCTCCCATTCTTCTCTGCAGAAATGTTTTTGGGCACCCTTCCCCAGATCTGTGCCTCGACACAATCCTGTCTCGGAGCTCTACAGACAATTCCTTCGACCTCATGGCTTGGTTTTTGCTCTAACATGCACTGTCAACTGTGGGACCTTACATAGACAGGTGTGTCATGTGCCTTTCCAAATCATGTCCAATTAATTGAATTTACCACAGTTGGACTACATCAAGTTGTAGAAACCTCTCAAGGATGATAACGGAAACAGGACACACCTGAGCTCAATTTTGAGTCTCATAGCAAAGTGTCTGAATATTTATGTAAATAAGGTATTTATTTTTTATTTTTTTAAATAAATGCATACATATCAAACTAATGCTTCTACATCTGCATTGCTTGCTGTTTGGAGTTTTAGCCTTGGTTTTGTATAGCACTGATGTAAAAAGGGCTTTGTAAATACATTTGATTGATTGATTGATATCTAAAAACCAGTTTTCACTTCGTCATTATGGGGTATTGTGTGTAGATTGATGAGAACATTTTTTTATGTAATCCATTTTAGAATACGTTTGTAGCGTAACAAAATGTGGAAAAAGTCAATGGGTCGGAATACTTTCCGAATGCATAGTATACTGTAACACCATTCTTTGGGGGGACAAAACAATCAGTAGAGTTGAAAAGGCAATGGAAACCCATTTAAATTGTCTTTTTTTATTCAGTGCATGGGAATTGAACAGGAAAAGTATTGTCATGTGTATTACGTCATCATGACTTTTATCCAGAACAAGTCAATTTGATGGAAATAGATCTCTGGAGGTAAAATGCACGTTGTTTTTCTGCAGATTTTAGAATATATGCATGAAAATATGTCTGGAAATTGGTGGGAACCTAGCTAATAACAAGGTTTACATCCAACTTTTTATGTAAGTAAAGTACATGTCAGATAAAAAAAATGCAATGACATCATTGGAAAGTACAGTTTACTAGGCTACAGATGAAATACAGTGCATTCGGAAAGTATTCAAACCCCTCTACTTTTACACATCGTGTTATGTTACAGCCTTATTCAAAAATGTATTAAATAAATGTTTTTTGTCATCAATCTACACACAATAACCCATAATGACAAAGTGAAAACAGGTTTTTAGAACATAAGAATTCAGACCCTTTGCTGAGACTCGAAATTCAGCTCAGCTGCATCCTGTTTCCATTAGATGTTTCTACAACTTGATTGGAGTCCACGTGTGGTAAATTCAATTGATTGGACATGTTGGAAAGGCACACACCTGTCTATATAAGGTCTCACAGTTGACAGTGCATGTCAGAGAAAGAACCAAGCCATGAGGTTGAAGGAATTGTCCTTAGAGCTCCGACACAAGATTGTGACGAGGCACAGATCTGGGGAAGGGTGCCGCAAAATTTCTGCAACATTGAAGGTCCCCAAGAACACCGTGGCCAGAGACATGAAGACTCTGGCAAGTGTGCTAGTCCAGTGTCACTTTGATTATGCCTGCACGTCATGGTTCACCAGCAGCCCCAAACATCTAAAGAAGAAGCTACAGAGCAGCCAAAACAAGCTTGTAAGAATTGTACTTAAACTCCCCCCTCATGCTCACCTAGAAGTTAAGCATTTTTTTGTCTATATCTCTGGAATCTGTCTGTATGTATCTATGTAATTGTATATCTATTTATGTTAGAAAATAGGGCCCACAATGGAATTAAGTCCCCGACTTTGTGAAATCCAGGTCACTTTTTAAAACTTATTTGTTCTGAGTGTATACATGGAATTTATTTATTCTGACAAATAAAACCAGTGAATCAATCCAAACTGTACAGCTGCCATTTGATGAATGGAAAGAAACATCTGTTACAAAACACCAAAAAGTTTACATTTAATTATGAGATTGTCAAGCCAAGCCCTCGATACTGGGTAGGCCTACAAGGTAGAGGAATTTATTTTCTGTCCCCTACCTTTGTCTCTCTCGCTCCCTCTTGCACACACAAACACACACTTTTGCTCTCTCTGTTTCTACATTTCTCAAGGGCATAAAAACAAACAGGCATGTGTGTTTAACATTTCTGGGTCCCCCTTTATTTGTATTGTCTGGATAGTCCATCTGTACATGGTCACACTATCAACAAACTATCTGTTGATAAGCAACTGCTTGCTAAGGTTACTGTTAGGGTTAGGGCAAGGGTTAAGTTTAGGGTTAGGATAAGGGTTAAGGTTAGGGCTAGTAGATACAGTAGTTAGTTGAAATGTTACTGATGTAGATAGTCTGTTACAGTCTGTAGAGCATATACAGATGAACTATCCAAATAAAGTGTTACCAATTTCTGTCCATGGCTGATAGTACCTGAACCAAACACCTATGTAAACAATGATGAAGGGGAGTGAGATGACTTCTGCCCATCTGTCCTGCTCCTCTACCCCTGGTCCCTCACCCCATACAGGGTAGAGAGAGGACCACCTTCCCTATAGTGAATATGAATGTAGGATCCTTTTTGTGTGTGTAAGGGACTGTGCATGCATGCGTGTGTATGTGTGTGAGTGCATCATTACTGCTCAATGGAGTGGAGCAATGATGAATTGCTGAATTGCATTCTTGATCTGTTCGGTTTGCCTCCATTTTCCAGTTGTTCCTTTTCACGCTGCTCATTAAGATAATATCTCACCATCAGCCCCTGATGAATAAAAGGCTTACAGAAAGGCAAGGTCAGTGTTTATTACTACAAGCCAGTCACTTAGACCTATCCAACAAAACAAGCCTTGTTGTAGGCAAGCTAGCAGGGTACATTGAGGCTTCATTTCAGTTACATTTTCCAATGCTTTGTCACTGTTTGTCTATCCCCGTTGGATACCAAGACATTCTAGGCCATTATGTGCTGTAGGTCTACAACTGTTTCTGATCTCACATCCATTTGGAGTGAAAAGCCCTCCCTTGTTTTGGTTTCATATCCCTGCATGCCAGTGAAAGGTCACTCTCTGAATACAGGAGATGGGAGGAAAAAAAACAAATACAGACATCCCTTTGGGGGAAAGATTTCCATTATTAATGGAAAAACATGGAAATGTGATTTTGTCTGATCATATGAAGGTGCTTGTTGTCATGAGGATGTGCACAAGGGGCTTCTTTGCACTTCAACTAGAGCCATGCAACTCAAAGCACATGTGTAGATTCAAGGGAACATTATGGTCCTTGTACCTATTTAAACAGGTATATACACTGAGTATACCAAATATTAGGAACAACTTCCTAATGGACTCTACAAGGTGTCTAAAGCGTTCCACAGGGATGCTGGCCCATTTTTACTCCAATGCGTCCCACAGTTGCTTCAGGTTGGCCAGATGTCCTTTGGGTGGTAGACCATTCTTGATACACACAGGAAACTGTTGAGCGTGAAAAACACAGCAGCGCGGCAGTTCTTTGACGTAAACCGTTGCGCCTGGCACCTTCTACCATACCCTGTTCAAAGGCATTTACGTCTCTTGTCTTGCCCATTCACCCTCTGAATGGCACACACAAAATCCATGTCTCAATTGTCTCAAGGCTTAAAAATCCTTCCCATCTAAAACCAACCCATCTATACAGTCAACTAAGATGACCAGACCCAGCTGCTAATGCATTAGTGCCTATCTGAGAGCCACCCCACTATTAAGCAGACTGGAAATGCACATTTTTTTCAATGGTAAACGGCCTGAGTGGGACATAATTTATCAACCGTCTTTGGTTGCATTGTGGTAGGCTCAATTGTCAGCCAATAATTAGGGTGATTTTGTTTGACCAATGTAAACATGACCAAAGATGTGACTGACAGTATATATATACACAAATGAATGTGATGAGGCTCTGACTTACCAATTTATTGTACAATGTATAGACATTTTAGTTTGTGAGTGTCATTTGGAAAAATGGTCAGTAAAAACTCCTGTTGGCGTCTGGCTTTCTTGATACACTGGCTCGATTAAATATGTATCGCCGAAGACCAGCACTATAGAGCGCTTGAAATTTAAAAGCAATTTCCTATTGAGCCGACATATACCAGAAAAGAAGAATAGAGCCCTAGCTCACCTGTTATGTCAGGTCCCACTCAGTTCATCTTCTAGCAGGTTAATGCTGTGGGAATGAAATCCCAGAGTCAACAGAAGACCAAACAGGAATCAGAAATGGCGCACACAAACTGTCTGGTAGAAGAGTTGAAATGGGAGAAAGAAGACACTACAGTTTATCAATGCTTGTGCTTTTTTAATAATACCATTATCTCTATGAGGTCATAGTTTGGTTTGTTATACAATGGATTTAAAGGAAATTAAAAGACAAAAATGAAAATATCCCACCAATGGTAAACAGTACTGTTCTTTAGAGTGGTGTCCCTCCCCCAATTAAAAGATGGGTAAGAGAGCTTAGAGGTCACTGATAGAATCCCTATACATACTTACAACACAAACCGTCGCAGGCTCGTACACGTACACACACACACACACAACAGAAATAGTCAAAACGATGGAGCTAGAGAAGATAGAATTCCATTAATCTTCACAAAATACGATTTTATTTCAAAGTCTTCTTATTCCATTTTTAAGTTCCTTATCCTTTGCTGGGAAAATCCGTAGATTTTTTTACTGATTTGAAAAAGTTGGTATACAGCTAGCTAGCTGTACAGTCCTCCAATGTGGTTTATCTCATTCCTCTTCGACACTCAAACCTTATAGTCAGAGATTTAACACACAAAAAAAGAAACACTTGAGGAACAGTTTAATTGTGACATTGAAGCACAACAATCCCATACATTCAGACATTTCTGAAGGGACCAAATGAAATGCTTGTGGCAAAAGACAAGTACTGGGCTATGTAGATCCCACAAGCCATTAACGGCATCACTCCTCTCCCCTACATGTTTCACGCCAGAGAACCAATCTCTGTCTGTCATTCCTTACTATCCATGTTTTAATCCATCTATCTCTTATCTGCTGTGACACATTCCATCCATGTTCTGTATATGAGCTCACAACATTCGAGGTCCAAGGTTCTATGAGTTGTGCGTTAGAACATTCCAGGCCCTGGGCTGAACCCCATGTCCATGTCCATGCCACGTGGCCTCATCTGCCCCCCCATCATCATCATCGTCGTCTGCTGGGGGGGGGCGCCCATGCCTTGCAGTGACATCATCATGTTGGGCGACCCCCCAGGCCCAGGGTGGTTGTAGAGTACCCCCCTCTCCTTTCCCTGCATCATGCCCCCTGGACCCCCCTGTGACATCATCCGGTGCTGAGGTCCCATCATGCCCTGACCCATGAATCCTGGGGGCCCATGTGGCCGCATAGGATTGTGGGAAGGGTTTCCCATAGGCATGTCCTGGGGGCCCATAGTGCCTCCCGGCCCCCCGGGCATCCCCCCCAGCCCCTGCATGGGCATGCCCATCCTTGCGGGGCCCTCCCCCATCATCCCCTGCATCATTCCCTGCATGTGTGGAGGTTTCCCCCCTGGGCCGAGGCCATCTCCTCCTCCCCTAGGGAAGTAGGACAGCGTCTGGCTGGGCTTTTCTGATGGGATGATCCTGGACAGGTCAAACTCTGGCATACCGGACGCTCCGGTTCGCATCACCTCATGCAGGTCTGCATCACTGAACTCTCCGTGCATGTTGAACTGTGGTCCTCCAGGGTTGTTGGGCCTACCTACGTCGCCTCCACCTCCAGGAGGCATGTTCCCCATCCGACCCCCCATGGGACCCCCTTCTCCCTGGAAGCCCATGGGGTGTCCTGGGAAGCCCTGGGGCCCAGGGCCGTTGTGGGGGGAGTAGGCGCCCTGCTGGGAGGGGGACTGGGGAAGGGGGTAGCCCTGCCCTCGGTGGGGGTAGCCCATGCGCCCCTGGGGCATCATCTGGGGGTTGCCCATGCCTTGGTCCTGGGGGTTGGGATGCATCATCATGCCATGAGGCATCATGCTGGAGGGGTTTGGGGAGGGCATCTGCTGGGGCATGCCGTGGGAGAGGGGCTGTGAGCCCATGGGGGTCATACCCAGGGGACTGAGTACAGGCATGTGGCCAGAGGAGCCGGGGCCCATCATACGAGGAGGACCTTGGTGGTGGTTCATTCCCATACCTACAGAGGGCCACAGAGAGAGAGAGAGAGGGACATTAGTACACAGACAGCATGTTATAATTTAATTCCTCTTCAATCAAGTCGAGCAAAGCATAAAGTCAAAGCTCTAAGAAAGTGTTACAAAATACATAAATTAAATCGCAAAAAACATTTATTTACAAAATTATTGAATGCGGTATAATATGACATCTAGGCATGTCTCCGTCCACTCACCATTGTTGTTCATGGATGGCAGGTTCGGGGAGCGCGCAGGGGGCGAGTCATCGTCTGAGCTCGCCACGGTCTTGATGGCATCATGGTAGAGGGGGGTGGAGCTGGGCATGGCAAACTTGGACATGCGTGACATCATGATGGAGAGGGGGTTCTGGGATAGCGTAGGTTCGGGGGGTAGGGAGTAAGGGCTGCCGGTCGGGGCACCGCCTGGACCCCCCTGGAGGGGCATGGAGCCAGACTGGGCTCCTGACGAGGGGGGGGCCGAGAGGGGGCCATTACCACCTGTTGAGAGGTGAGAGATGAAAGTAAACTCTTTACATGAGTCCTATTCATTAAGTAGCAAAAAATACCCTGGTTTACCCTGGTTACTTTGAAAGAAGGGACAATGTGGCAAACACATTTCAGGTTGACATACAATATATGTAATTGTAAATAATGACATGTAAAGTCCATGGAAAATAAGAGCACCTCCTCCCAGCTGCCCACTGCACTGAGGCTAGGAAACACTGTCACCACCAATAAATCCGCGATAATTGAGAATTTCAATAAGCATTTTTCTACGGCTGGCCATGCTTTCCACCTGGCTACCCCTACCCCGGTCAACAGCCCTGCACCCCCCACAGCAACTTGCCCAAGCCTCCCCCATTTTCTTTCACCCAAATCCAGATAGCTGATGTTCTGAAAGAGCAGCAAAATCTGGACCCCTACAAATCAGCCGGGCTAGACAATCTGGACCCTCTCTTTCTAAAATTATCAGCCCAAATTGTTGCAACCCCTATTACTAGCCTGTTCAACCTCTATTTCGTATCGTCTGAGATCCCCAAAGATTGGAAAGCTGCCGCAGTCATCCCCCTCTTCAAAGGGGGTGACACTCTAGATCCAAATTGCTACAGACCTATATCTATCCTACCCTGCCTTTCTAAGGTCTTCGAAAGCCAAGTTAACAAACAGATCACTGACCATTTCGAATCTCACCGTACCTTCTCCGCTATGCAATCTAGATTCCAAGCTGGTCATGGGTGCACCTCAGCCACGCTCAAGGTCCTAAATGATATCATAACCGCCATCGATAAGAGACAATACTGTGCAGCTGTATTCATCGACCTGGCCAAGGCTTTCGACTCTGTCAATCACCACATTTTTATCGGCAGACTCAACAGCCTTGGTTTCTCAAATGACTGCCTCGCCTGGTTCACCAACTACTTCTCAGATAGAGTTCAGTGTGTCAAATCGGAAGGCCTGTTGTCCGGACCTCTGGCAGTCTCTATGGGGGTGCCACAGGGTTCAATCCTCGGGCCAACACTTTTCTCTGTATACATCAATGACCTCGCTCTTGCTGCTGGTGATTCTCTGATCCACCTCTACGCAGACAACACCATTCTGTATACTTCTGGCCCTTCTTTGGACACTGTGTTAACTAACCTCCAGATGAGCTTCAATGCTATACAACTCTCCTTCCGTGGCCTCCAACTGCTCTTAAATGCAAGTAAAACTAAATGCATGCTCTTCAACCGATCACTGCCCACACCTGCCCGTCCGCCCAGCATCACTACTCTGGACGGTTCTGACTTAGAATATGCGGACAACTACCTAGGTGTCTGGTTAGACTGTAAACTCTCCTTCCAGACTCACATTAAGCATCTCCAATCCAAAATGAAATCTAGAATCAGCTTCCTATTTCATGCTGCCAAATATACCCTTGTAAAACTGACCATCCTACCGATCCTCGACTTCGGCGATGTCATTTACGAAATAGCCTCCAACACTCTACTCAACAAATTGGATGCAGTCTATCACAGTGCCATCTGTTTTGTCACCAAAGCCCCATATACTACCCACCACTG
Source organism: Hucho hucho (assembly GCA_003317085.1). Taxonomy (NCBI): domain Eukaryota; kingdom Metazoa; phylum Chordata; class Actinopteri; order Salmoniformes; family Salmonidae; genus Hucho; species Hucho hucho. The sequence continues at coordinate 31,704 of QNTS01002578.1, read as the reverse complement.
CGACCTGTATGCTCTTCTTGGCGGCCCTCGCTTCATATTCGTCGCCAAACCCACTGGCTCCAGGTCATCTATAAGTCTTTGCTAGGTAAATCCCCGCCTTATCTCCGCTCACTGGTCACCATAGCAGCACCAACCCGTAGCATGCTCTCCAGCAGGTATATATATCACTGGTCACCCCCAAAGCCAATTCCTCCTTCGGCCACCTTTCCTTCCAGTTCTCTGCTGCCAATGACTGGAACGAACTGCAAAAATCACTGAAGCTGGAGACTCATATCTCCCTCACTAGCTTTAAGCTCACAGATCACTGCACCTGTACATAGCCTATCTGTAAATAGCCCATCCAACTACCTCATCCCCATACTGTTACCTATTTTATTTATTTTTGCTCCTTTGCACCCCAGTTCTCTACTTGTACACTCATCTTCTGCACATCTATCACTCCAGTGTTTAATTGCTATATTGTAATTATTTCGCCACTATGGCCTATTTATTGCCTTACCTCCGTTATCCTACCTCATTTGCACACACTGTATATAGACTTTTTTTCTATTGTATTATTGACTGTATGTTTGTTTATTCCATGTGTAACTCTGTGTTGTTGTTTGTGTTGCACTGCTTTGCTTTATCTTGGCCAGGTCGCAGTTGTAAATGAGAACTTGTTTTCAACTAGCCTACCTGGTTAAATAAAGGTTAAATAAATAAATAAAAAATGAATTAATTTAGATACAATGAAGTTACATGGCCACAAGGGGGCGCAATTTACCTGAAATGGGAAAATGTTTTCTGCTTAGGGAAAATGTGTTTACATGGATGAGAATGATGCTTTCAATTGACTTATTGACTTATAAATGATTTGAAGCTGATGGAGACAAATTCTAGCTTGTACTCCCAGATATACAACAGAGGTCTGTTTAGACTGCCTGGACAACAGACAGAGTGCTGCAGGAGGAGGGACGTTACAAAACAGCCCTCTATTCAAGACATGATGTCATCTTCACCCAATCATGCATCTCCATCAGGTAGTAAGTATAATAAAAACTCTCGAAATGAATATTATCTCTGTCTTGAACTCAATATTAGTAATGTTGTTTATCACAGCAGGTAAGAGAAAGAAATGAGAGCAAGAAGAGAGCAGTGGAGGGAGAAAGAAGAGAAAGAAAAGTACTGTACCTTGCTCCATATTTCCCATCATGTTAGGTGAGGTCATACTGAGAGGGGTTTTACCCCCTTGCTGCTGGGGGATTCCTGGGCTGGGCATGGGGGGTTTTGGGGAAGAGGCCCACCCTGGAGAAGGGTTGGGGAGGGACGGGGACCTCATATTTACAGGGGAGGCACCAGCAGACCCAATCATAGAGTGAGGAGATTTCATGGGAGCCGAGTTGGCAGTGTTAGGGGGGCCATTGGGTCCCGGAGGGCCGGAGAGCATACCAGCCAGCTGGGAGGGGGTCTGGGGGGACTTGAGGTTCCCAGAGGGAGAGCCCATCATAGGGGACTGCACCTGCCTCAAAGGAGGGGACTTGAGGGGGTTGATACTGGGTGAGCTGCCCCCTCCTGGCTGGATGATCAGCTCTGCAGGCTTACGTCCCCTCTGGCCCTGGGGGGGTCCAGCGGAGGGCGGGTGGTGGTTGAGGCGGCCATTGCCCCCCGTAGGGGTGGTCCTGTGCTCCGGGCCAGCATAGGCCTGCTCTCCATGAGGGCCCCTCATACCGCCAGGACCACCAGGGAAGGGCCGTGCGGGCCCCATGGGGAAGTCCCCTGGCTGGGGCTGGTCTGTGAAGTGCATCTGCCTTCCCTGGGGCCCCATGTTGTCCATTGAATGCCCTCTCATTCTCATAATCTCATCTGGGCTCATGTTCATAGGCCCCTCTCGTAGTTGGGAGTTCCCATGGGGGCCCATGCCAAACTCAGGGCCCATGTCCCGGCTCCCCATCACAGCCAGTCTGGAAGAGGGGCTCATGGGGCCCTCGCCGGGCATCCTGGGAAACATCATCCCGCCCCCGTTGCCCGGCTCCATGCCGCCTCTTTGGTGTCCCATCATCCTCTGCATCTCCATCATCATCTGTGGAGGAAGGCCCGGTCCCTTGTCGCCCCCTATGCCCTGGTGAAACATGGCCTCCTGGACTGACTGGGGGTTGGGGAAGCGCTCCCCCCGCACCCCTGGACCTCCGAACATACCCCCTGGCCCTCCTGGGAAGCCCCGGCCGTCCCCCATCCTCGGGGGCATGTCTTCAGGCCAGCCCATCCCGGGCCTGGGGGGTCCCTCCATGTCAGGGTTCATCATGCCATGGGGGAACCCAGGCATCCTTTGCATGTGAGTAGGCATCCCTCTGGGGCCCATGGCCATGCGATCGTGATAGTGCTCTGGTGGCCCTCCCGGCCCCCCTGGACCCCACACCTCTCCGGGGCCCATTTGGTAGGGTGGTGGGGGCCCTCGCATCATGCCGCGCGGCACGTGGGGGTGCATCATCATGTCAGGAGGAAGTGGGCGGTGATGCATTTCCTGTTTCCTCTTCTTTTCCTCGTAGAACTCCTGCTGCAGCTTCAGCCAGGCCACCTGCTCCGGGGTCATGTGATCTCCGTCCCCACACCCTCCAGGACCCATCATGTGCCCCAGCTCATCTGGGAAGGGGGGCATGTCTCTGGGGTGACCATGTGGGGGGCCGAATGGGGTTCCCTGGGGTCGGGACCCTCCCGTACCCCCTGGTGGACCTAGGCTCTGGGATTGGGCCATCATGGCCTGGAGAGGGCCCTGCTCCGGCCTCCTGGGCCCCCCATCGGGCATGCCGTCGTGGGACTGGGGGAGTCCCCCGATAGGGCCGGGTGGCGGTGGGGCATCGCGGTCATCAGGGAAGAGCATGCGCTGGATGTCTCGCAGGGTCTGGAGGGAGCGCTGGCGGTGCTCTAGCTGTTCCTGGGACAGTCCCTCTGTGTTAGCCTCCATGTTGAGAAGTTCCTGGGCCAGCTGCTGCTGCTGCTGCTGGGGGGTCAGACCAGGCTGACCCATCCCTATGGGCCCCAGCCCTCCTCCTTCACCAGGCTGAGGGGGGTTCAGAGGAGGCATGCCCTGCTCAGACTGGGGCTGGCACCCAGGGGTCTGGTCACCTGGACCCATGGTATTACCAGGGCTGCTGCCAGGGAGGTTCTTGGGGTCCATGTCTGCAGAGGAGGCCCCATCCTGGGTGAGTGAACCAGGCTTTACCCCCTGGGGAGGGGGCTGGGTTGGAGCTTGATCAGTCAGGCCAGGTTTAGACCCTGTCTGGTGGTTCTTGTCTGAGGAATGAGATGAGGACTGCTGGGAGGGCTTGGAGTCGCCTCGGAGGGGTCCTGCCTGATCGTTCTAAAACAGAGAAAGGAAAAAGAGATAAAGGCATGGGGATAAGAAATTAGGTTTGAGTAAATGAGGGTTTGTAAATAAAGTATATATCTCAGCTGAGATATAAACTTGATATATACTTCAGCAGCCAAGTTACATGTCTAGTCATCACATCTTGGCAGTGTGTGCGTGTGTTCTTACCAGGGGTGGGAGGGGGATCTTGTCCTTGCTGTTGGAGATGTTTCTCATGTGGAAGTTGATGATGTTTTCTGCGTGGCCTGTTAGAACAGCATCAGCAGCCCTGAGGAACAGAGACCAGACAGTCACATTTGTGTCTGTGGCAGCAGAATGAGGGCAGTGTTAGCAGAGGGCATGAAGGAAATGCCGAGGTCAACAGACTAAACAAACAGTTTCACACACACATCTTCCACTTAACATCCACAACTTTCATCTCCTATTCCGTACAGAGGACAGTGTTAATCGGAGACAACTGAAACAAGTACACACTTTCAGGCAAGCACACTGAAAACAAAGCATAACTGCAGGCTTTCACATGTTAGGAAGAGAGCTAGATTTCTGGATTTGATATCTCCACTCCTTTCTCAGGTGTGTGTGGTCTATCCAAACCAAGCTCAGAATAACCTGGTGTGTGGAACACTGAGTTTGCTGAGGGAACACGTCACACACTGCAACTACAATGACTACAGCTCAATCACTAACACATCATGGGCAATTAGGACCATTAACATGGTTTCCCTGCGATCTCCCTTACTTGTTGGCCATCTCTGTAGTGAAGACGTAAACCACTTTAGACCTAGCCTTCTGACCACCCGCCGACTCTGACGCTGCGCCCTGGCCTCCTAGTGCATTGTGGGAGGGTGTGGAGGAGCGGCTGAGTCCGGCGTTGGGGGGAGGATGGGAGTTGGAGTCCTGGGGCTTCACGTCACTGGAGTTACAGTCTGGTGTGGGACAGAGGATCATGTTACTGTAGTTTACAGTAGCAGGTGGAAATGGGGATGACGGAAGGACAGACACTCACTGAAGAATCCTTTGTCGTCCTCATCACTCTCTCCTCCAGAACACCAGTCAGCTCCACTGTAGGGCTGCCTCCTCTCAGCTACACACATCCTCTTCACCCTGTTACTGTCTGTACACACACACACACACACACACACACAGTGTGTAACCGTGTGTACCACGTACTTATACAGTTACAGCTGAGCTATCTATCGATAATACACAAACACTCTCCCTCCCCCTCCTTTATCAGAGTGCAGTCCTGTCCACCAGACTCCCAGGAGGAGAGGAGACAGACAGCAGCATATCAAGTCAGTGTGTGACCATAATGACATGCTTTCAGGGGCCTGCTGATGTTTCTACAGCCACAACACCACATGTTCACACAGACAACATGGACACGTAACATGCCCACTAACTTCAGCAGCTATTGTGTCAGAGAGGCAAGATGTAAGGAAATTGAAGCTTAGAAAGTGTAAGGTAGGTTAGGATTTGTAAAAAGTCCACTACTTAATACCACTTGACATATTTGACCACTATTTAGAGTGCAGTGTACTACTCACCCTTGTCGTCGCTGGTGGGCGTGGCTGTGCCTGGCTGCTGCTCGTTGTAGGACTCCACTGAGGTGCTCCTCTCCCTCTTCACCTTGACCTTTGTCCCCTGTCCCGCAGAGGTCAAGCCCTGGCCGTTCTTCAGACCCCCCATACCTCCTGGACCCACCCCTGACATGCCGCCCTGCTGGGAGCCCTTAGCACCCACTGTCTTGGGGTCGCATGGCGAGGCCTGTGATTGGCTGCCGGCGCTTCCTGGTTTGCTCTGATTGGGAAGTTTGGAGTCCATCTGGGCGGCGCCACCGGAGGGGGACATGACTGGAGGGGAGCGCACCATTACCTCTGGCTTGGGTTTAGGACTGAGAGAGGTAGGGAGAGGGAAGAAGTGCTTTTCAATGACATAGCCTTGGTGTGTGTGTGTGGACATATTTAACTATACTTGTGGGGACCAGAAGTCCCCAGAACAATAGTAAACAAAAAATGTACCAACTGGGGACATTTTGTTAGTAACGACAAGGTCAAATGCTATTTCTAAGGCGTTTAGGGTTAAGGTTAGAATTAGGTTTAGGAGCTAGGGTTTTTTTTCAGGTTAAGGTTAGGCTAAGGGAAAATAGAATTTTGAATGGGACTGAATTGTGTCCCCACAAGGTTAGTTGTACAAGACTGTGTATGTGTCACAACAGGTGTGGCTCCCCCAGTAGTACACAGTCTCTTTGTCCTCTTCCTTCCCCACCATGACACAAATGCTACCAGGGACACAGAGGGAACAGGCCAAAGCCTGGGGCTAGAGTTAACGTGTGTCCAGTAAACAGACTCCTGACTAGGGGAGGCTCAGCTGTAAGAGGCCAGAGAGTCAGACGGCTGGCTTGGAGTGAACCAAACTGACCTCGTGTCCCAACAACCCCTCCCAATCTCCCCTCACTCCCCTCTTTCCACTGCCAGGAGGAGAGACTGACAAAATAGTTAAAATCACACACACACACACACACACGTGTGTGCAGACACACACTCACTCACTCATTCAGCAGCTCTGTTTGTATGGAGTTGCCCGAATATGAACAGACTACAACAGTGGGCCTACTGTGTCCAGGATTTACGATGTGGGAAATCCCCCAGCCTACCACGATCCATCATTATAGCTACTAACCACTGTGCTGTACAGTTAGAGTATAGGTGCAGACAGACAGAGGGAAGGGAAACACACTTTTCTCACTGGCCAATACTGCTGTAGGAATAATCCCAGCCAGAGTCTTATATTTGGCTCTGATCCCAAGAGGAGAGGCAGAGCAGGGCGTCTGCTTCTGAATGGCCATGAGTAAAGTACAGTTCAGGAGAACAGGAACCGTCCAACTGGCAGAGATCACTATACCACACCCTACTGACAGACACATTCAACCAGAGAGGAGAGGAGAGAAAGACAGGAGAGAGAGAGAGAAGACTGGCAGGGGTTTGGCAGGGCAGAAGCTGGTTTCCAGTGGCTCCAGAAACATGAGTCAGCAGAAAGAACATCCAAACTGACTCAAGGACACACATTTCTACTACCACCCCCCCCCCACCACCACCACTCTACACACACACATTGTACACTTGCTCTCCCTCACCTCTGTGTGTTGGTGGATGGGGAGTTCTTCAGTCGGTTGTGGTGAATGGAGGGGGCTCCCAGCACCACAGAGCAGGGTGGGGTGATGAGCTGGTGGGGGCTGCCTGTGTGTGTGTGAGGGGCTTTCCCTCTGCCGTTCCCTCGGCCACCCGAACCCGGAGCACTGTTCCCGATATTCCCCCGGCCGTCCTTGGCCTCCTCTCGTTCTTTCTTCCCTCGCTCTTTCTTGCTGAAATGTGTCCCTCCTGCTGCGGCAGGCCTCTCCTCCTGGACCTCCAACATGCTCTGTGTGTGTGTTTGTTTTAATAAGTGTGTGTGTGTGAGTGAGAGAGAGAGTGCTTCTGTATGTGGAAGTGTGTTTGTGCCTGAAGTTTCCCCAAGGGGCTCTCACAGCCCTTGGGCACTCTGTGGAGAGAAAACAGAAGGTAATCATTCGACAGAAATGTTAGAGAAACGTGAGAACACCTTTACAACAACTTATTGATGTCTAATGGTCATTGGTTCTAACATGTTTGTAAATAATTCTGTTGTGTATCATCCTCTGGTAGAAGTAGTGGGAGTCCCTGAATGTGGTTGACTGGAGAAACCAACACAATACTAATGGAAGCTCCACTGACTGAGCACTCAATTATGACTGGATTCCTACTGACGAGTCCATACAAGTTCTTATATTGTGTGCGTGTTCTCTATGTTGCAGCAGTGTGTGTTCTATGTTGCAGCAGTGTGTGTTCTATGTTGCAGCAGTGTGTGTTCTATGTTGCAGCAGTGCGTGTTCTCTATGTTGCAGCAGTGTGTGTTCTATGTTGCAGCAGTGTGTGTTCTATGTTGCAGCAGTGTGTGTTCTATGTTGCAGCAGTGCGTGTTCTCTATGTTGCAGCAGTGTGTGTTCTATGTTGCAGCAGTGTGTGTTCTATGTTGCAGCAGTGCGTGTTCTCTATGTTGCAGCAGTGTGTGTTCTATGTTGCAGCAGTGTGTGTTCTATGTTGCAGCAGTGTGTGTTTTCTCCCCCTCTGGTAATGACATGAGAATGGGCAGTGAGCAGCACAGTCAGATCATACTGTCATCCTGCAAATATTTAGGAACAACTCCAAAACACTCAAATGCTTTAACCGGCTCCAGAGATCTCCTGAAGGGAGGGAGAAAGAGTGAGAGGGAGCGAGAGAGAGATTGAGAGAGAGAGAGCGAGCGAGCGATACTGGGACCAGAACAGACAAACACACTGTTAGCTGCTCCTACATGGGCTAACTATACACACTACTGTACAGGCTTGCACACGCGAGTCAGTGTGTAACCAGGGTCGAACCAGTCTACGAGGTTGAGCCCCACCCCCCAGTTTAGTTGCATGTCCCTATATAAAAAAAAAGCAAAAAAGGTTAGAACTATTGAGTGACAGCTTGGCTTTTGAGTGACAGAGTGACTGTCAGCACAATGGAGAGGGCGCACAGCAGTGTGTGTAGGGGGGCTATGGAAAGCCACCGGGCGGTTAGGTATGACTCCCTTGGGTTTCCATAAAAGCAGGGAAAAAACGATTCTCATCCCTGTGATTGGCTAAGTGAATAACGTCATACGCCGCCTGTAATATTTTACTTTGATTGATAAGGCTGGGGTCGCTTCGCTCAACTCTGCCTCAAGCACCACAACTACAGAGTTTAGTTAGCGTCTTAGCTAGCTGTAAAAAGTGTTAGTGTTATTAGCCTTAGCTAGCTTGAAACAGTTCATCTGCCACGATGGATATCAGAAATTGGAGAAAGAGAGTGATGAGCAGCAACATCAAACCACCGAGGCCACCCCCAAGCCCAGCAGTGATGATCAGTGGTGTAAAGTACTTAAGTAAAAATACTTTAAAGTACTACTTAAGTCTTTTTTTTGGTATCTGTACTTTACATTTATAACAACTTTTAGTTCACTACATTCCTAAAGAAACAAAATGTACTTTTGGGTGAAACATTATTAATGCTGAGCAGGACAGGTCCAATTCACACACTTGTCAAGATCACTGGTCATCCTCACGGAATCTGATCTGGCGGACTCACTAAACACACATGCTTTGTTTGTAAATGATGTCTGAGTCTTGGAGTGTGCCCCTGGCTATTTGTACATTTAAAAAACAAGAAAATGGTGCCATCTTATTTGCTTAATATAAGGAATTTGAAATGATTTACACTAACATGAAACTTAAGTATGTTTTAGCAATTACATTTACTTTTGATATTTAACTATATTTAAAACCAAATACTTTTAGCCTTTTACTCAACTAGTATTTTACTGGTATCTTTACTTTTACTCAAGTATGACAATTGGGTACTTTTCCACCATGTGCAATGATTCTGCCGAGCTAAGCTAGCTCCGTGTGCAGAGCCTACCCACCCTTCCACAAGTGCCGCCAGGATAATGGCTCCACCTCCGACTGTTCCTATTGATCTTAGAATAGAGGAGCCGAGCCAGCCCAGGTTAGCCTAGAATCCTACCCTAGCCAATGAAAACGTTCATTGTTTCGTTTAGTTGGATCTCCATTGGCCTTTTATTTACTGTGTTTGTTTACTGTAAATGGAACCAGCCTAAATATAGATTGTGTTTTGTTTATTAGGCCTACTACTCTGTATTAAGCCAAACTGCTATTCAGTATTTTTGTTTGCATGCATGAATAATTAGGCTACTAGTTTCAGCATTTAGTTTGGAAGATTTTGGTCAGACACCGATGTGTACGGCTGAACTCACAAAGGGCAATTCACCTATTACAAACAGCCCATCTTGTGGCCTATATACGTACATTACCAACAACCAATCACATTCACCTGAAGAAAACTGATCACACCAAACGAGCCAATGGATGCCGAGCCCAACCTCAGAAGCCTTCCTGGCTATAATACCGGAGCATGCATTAATTTCCTCACTTCAATACCGTGCATCAACGAGCACAAACCCTCTGACGAAGCGGGGCCAAAATATGTTATACCTCATTCCCTCTTTCAGGGAACAGTAGTTATATTCATAAATGTATGTCCTCCTTCAGTAGGTCACTCAGTATAATATACTATGGGGACATACAATCACGCCCCAAGGCGGCTCAGAGGGTACCAAACTAGGAAGCCCACGGCAACCCAAGCAGACATAGGTTCCACCAGCTCCAAAAAGGGGTTACAGAAGCCCCCTTTTTCCCCTAATACTTACCCGAGAAGCCTGAACTGTCAGAGCCCCATATAACACCCACTCCCAGATCCAGCCATAGAACACTATGAACCACACTGGGAGCAGTTATATCCAAGCGATAAAACCTCAAAAAGGTATGTGGGGAACTCGCTGCAGCTCAGATATCCCCAATCATCATGCCCCAGAACAATGCCCTAGAAGCCACCACACCCCTAGTGGAATGAGCATGCACACCGTTAGGCAACCCTTGTCCTTTACTGTCATACAGTGCCTTCGGAAAGTATTCAGACCCTTTTACTTTTTCCACTTTGTTACGTTACATCCTTATTCTAAAATATATTAAATTGTTTTTTCCCCTCACAATACCCCATAATGACTAAGCAAAAACAGGATTTTAGAAATTATTGCTAATAAAAAAAAAAAAATGGAAATATCACATTTACATCAGTACTTTGTTGAAGCACCATTGGCTGTGATTACAGCATCGAGTCTTCTTGGGTATGACGCTGGCACACGTGTACTTGCGGAATTTCTCACATTCTATGCTGCAGATTCTCTCAAGCTCTGTCAGGTTGGATGGGGAGAGTCGCTGCACAGCTATTTTCAGGTCTCTCCAAGAGATATTAGATCGGGTTCAAGTCCGGGCTCTCATTGGGCCACTCAAGGACATTCAGAGACTTGTTGTCCTGTTGGAAGGTGAACCTTCCCAGTCTGAGGTCCTGAGTGCACTGGAGCAGGTTTTAATCAAGGATCTCTCTGTACTTTGCTCTGTTCATCTTTCCCTCTAACCTGACTAGTCTCCCAGGTGGACTCCAATCAAGTTGTAGAAACATCTCAAGGATGATCAATGGAAACAGGATGCACCGGAGCTCAACTTCGAGTCTCACAGCAAAGGGTCTGAATACTTACGTAAATAAGGTATTTATGTTTATTTTTAATACATTTGCAAAAATGTCTAACAAACCGTTTTTTCGATTTGTCATTATTGGATAGTGTGGAGATTGATGAGGATTTGTTTGCTATTTAATCCATTTTAGATTAAGGCTGTAACGTAACAAAATTTGGAAAATGTCAAGGGGTCTGAATACTTTCCAAACCTCCACAATCCAATAAGACACTGCTTAGAAAAGGTCCCTACGCCAAGCTGGACTAGCGAAACAGACAAAAAGCTGGTCACAAACGCAGATATCCTTGTCCTATCCATATGCATAAAGTGCACACCGGACACAGACCATGCAACCTAAGTTGTTCACTGGAAACAAACAGAGGAGGTGAGAAAGGGAACAACTCGAAAGCCAGGGGACCTGTAAGACATAGGCATAACCTTTGGAACAAATACTGCATTAGGACTTTGGAGTTGCCAGATGTGAACTCCAAAAAGGAAGGGTGTACTGATAGCGGATGGAGATCCCCAACACGCTTGGATGATGCCAAGGCCATTTGCAGGGCAGTCTTGTAGAAAATAACCTTCAGGTCAACAGATTCAAACGAAGGCTCACATAGAGCATCCAGGACCAAAGCCAGGTCCCAGATCAGTGCCATAGGCTTGAACACACATCTCAACCAATGCACGCCTTTCAGGAATAGAACCACCAGAGGGTGAGACCCCGGGGTAGAGCCGTCAATCTCCTCTTTTACACGCCAAAATGGCTGCCATATAAACCTTCAATGTGGAAAAAAAAGGCCCTGCTCTAAAAGCTCTTGAAAGAACATCAAAATGTCCACCAGAGAGCTCTGAAAACTTGACACCAAACCTCAAACACGCACCACTTAAATGTATATAACCCTCACGTAGAAGGCACACTCGCCGACTGTATATTCATACATTTGAGGGTAAACCCATAGCTGTCAAATTAAACCTTTCATGGGCCAAACCCACAGATCACATATCTGTGGTCATGGGTGCCAAACTGTCCTGTGTGCCTGGGACAAGAGATACCGACGACACAGTACCATCCACGGGTCATGGCCCAACGGGTGGACGATCCCCGGGAACCAGGGTTGTCTGGGCCAATGAGGAGCCACCAGAATCAACAGCAGACCCTCTTGACAGACACTCTCCACGGTGGCCTGAATCAGGTCCACCAGAGGAAACGCATAGAGCAGGGTCCGAGGCCACTGATACGCCAAAGCATCCATTCCCGACGAAGCACCCATATCCCTCATTGAGAAGAACAGACAAAGCGTGTTTTCTCGCGATGTGTAAAGATCTACGTCGGCCCTGCCGAACCGGTCTCATATCTGGGATACCACCAAGGGGTCCACCTCCCCATGGAAAGTAGATCCACATTTAGATCCAGGAGGATACGTTGTGGACTACAGGAAACAAGGGGTGCGAGCACGCCCCCATCCACATCGATGGGGCTACAGAGGAATGGGTTGAGAACTTCAAGTTCCTCAGTGTCCAAATCACTAAGGACTTAAAATGGTCCACTCACACGTGCACAGTTGTCAAATCAAATCAAATCAAAATGTATTTGTCACATACACATGGTTAGCAGATGTTAATGCGAGTGTAGCGAAATGCTTGTGCTTCTAGTTCCGACCATGCAGTAGTATCTAACAAGTAATCTAACAAATTCACAACAACTACCTTATACACACAAGAGTAAAGGAATGAATACGAGTATGTACATATAAATATATGGATGAGCGATGGCTGACCGGCATAGGCAAGATGCAGTAGATGGTATGGTGTACAGTATATACACACATATATATATATATATATGATTGCGATTGCGTCGTCTGTGCACCTATTGGGACGGTAAGCAAATTGGAGTGGGTCCAGGGTGTCTGGTAGGATGGAGGTGATATGATCCTTGACTAATCTCTCAAAGCACTTCATGATGACGGAAGTGAGTGCTACGGGGCGATAGTCATTTAGCTCAGTCACCTTAGCTTTCTTGGGAACAGGAACAATGGTGGCCCTCTTGAAGCATGTGGGAACAGCAGACTGGGATAGGGACTGATTGAATATGTCCGTAAACACACCAGCCAGCTGGTCTGCGCATGCTCTGAGGACACGGCCAGGGATGCCATCTGGGCCGGCAGCCTTGCGAGGGTTAACACATTTAAATGTTTTTCTCACATTGGCTGCGGTGAAGGTGAGCCCGCAGGTTTTGGTAGCGGGCCGTGTCGGTGGCACTGTATTGTCCTCAAAGCGAGCAAAGAAGTTGTTTAGTTTGTCTGGGAGCAGGACGTCATGGTCCGCGACGGGGCTGGCTTTCTTTTTGTAGTCCGTGATTGACTGTAGACCCTGCCACATTCCTCTTGTGTCTGAGCCGTTGAATTGTGACTCTACTTTGTCTCTATATTGACGCTTAGCTTGTTTGATTGCCTTGCGGAGGGAATAGCTACACTGTTTGTATTCAAACATGTTTCCGGTCGCCTTACCCTGGTTAAAAGCAGTGGTTCGCGCTTTCAGTTTTGCGCGAATGCTGCCATCAATCCACGGTTTCTGGTTGGGGAAGGTTTTGATATTTGCTATGGGTACAACATCACCAATGCACTTGCTAATAAACTCGCTCACCGAATCAGCGTATACATCAATGTTGTTGTCAGATGCTATCCGGAACATATCCCAGTCCACGTGCTCGAAGCAATCTTGCAGCATGGAATCAGATTGGTCGGACCAGCGTTGAACAGACCTGAGAACGGGCGTTTCCTGTTTTAGTTTCTGTTTGTAGGCTGGGAGCAACAAAATGGAGTCATGGTCAGACTTGCCGAAAGGAGGGCGGAGAATAGCCTTGTATGCATCACGNGCTCACCGAATCAGCGTATACATCAATGTTGTTGTCAGATGCTATCCGGAACATATCCCAGTCCACGTGCTCGAAGCAATCTTGCAGCATGGAATCAGATTGGTCGGACCAGCGTTGAACAGACCTGAGAACGGGCGTTTCCTGTTTTAGTTTCTGTTTGTAGGCTGGGAGCAACAAAATGGAGTCATGGTCAGACTTGCCGAAAGGAGGGCGGAGAATAGCCTTGTATGCATCACGGAAGTTGGAATAACAGTGGTCCAGGATTTTACCAGCCCGGGTGGCACATTGGATATGCTGGTAAAATTTCGGGAGCCTTGTTCTTAAATTAGCCTTATTAAAATCCCCAGCCACAATAAATGCAGCCTCAGGATATGTGGTTTCCAGTTTACATAGAGTCCGATGAATTTCTTTCAGTGCCGTCGATGTGTCAGCTTGAGGGGGGATGTACACGGCTGTGATTATAATCGAGGAGAATTCTCTTGGTAGATAATGCGGTCTGCATTTGATTGTAATGAATTCTATGTCAGGTGAACAAAAGGACTTGAGTTCCTGTATGTTGTTAGGATCACACCACGTCTCGTTAATCATAAGACACACACCCCCACCCTTCTTCTTACCAGATAGATGTTTGTTTCTGTTGGCGCGATGCGTGGAGAAACCAGGTGGCTGTACCGACTCAGATAACGTGTCCTGAGTGAGCCATGTTTCCGTGAAGCAAAGAACGTTGCAGTCTCGGATGTCTCTCTGAAAGGCAACCCTCGATCGGATTTCGTCTACTTTGTTGTCAAGAGACCGTACATTGGCGATTAAAATACTCGGGAGAGGTGCACGATGCGCCCGTCGACGTAGCTTGACCAAAAGACCGGCGCGTTTCCCTCTTCTCCGGCGCCGCCGTTGTTTTGAGTCGCCGGGTGCTATCCAGTCTATTGTTGTGGTTGGGTTAGCAAACCGAGAATCCTCTTTGGGAAAGTCGTATTCCTGGTCGTAATGTTGGTAAGTTGACGTTGCTCTTATATCCAATAGTTCCTCCCGGTTGTATGTAATAAAACTTAATATTTCCCGGGGTAACAATGTAAAAAGTAATACATAAAAAAACAAAATACTGCATGATTTCCTGAGAACGTGAAGCGAGGCTGCCATCTCTGTCGGCGCCGGGCGACGGTGGGAGGCACGACAGTGCGTCTTCCCCCTCAAAAAGTTCTAAAGCTGCACCAATGGGACATCTTGACTGCCTGCATCACTGCTTGGTATGGCAACCACACCACCCTCAATCGCATCACACTACAGAGGGTGGTGCAGATAGCCCAGTACATCACTGGGGCAGAGCTCCCTGCCATCCAGGACCTCTATATCAGGCGGTGTGAAAGGAAGGCCAGGAAAATCTTTAAAGACTCCAGCCACCCAAGCCATACACTGTTCTCTGCTACCGCATGGCATGCGGTACCGATGCATCAAGTCTGACACACAGGCTGCTGAACAGCTTCTACCAAGCCATAAGACTGCTAAATAGATAACTAAATAGTTAAAATGGCGACACAGACCATCTGAGTTGGCCCTTGTATTTGATTTTTGCACTGTCTCTATGCACAATCACAGAACTCTACACACTCACTGACACTCCAATACACACAACATGCACACACATTTATACTGACTCTACACTCACTCACATACAATCTTCATTTACCCTGCTGCTACTCAGTCACCTTAACCCAATACATATCTACCTGTATCACTCCAGTATCCCTGCACATTGTAAATATGGTAATGGAACAGACCCTGTATATAGCTTCTTACTTCCTGTGTTCTTATTTCTATTTCTCGTTTGTTTTTGTTCTACCTTGTTATTTTTTGTGCTACATTGATATTCATTACTGCGTTATTGGATGTGAAGCTTGCAAGAAAGGCATTTCACTGTACTTGTGCATGTGGCATAAAATAAAATACAAAGCAACTTGAAAACAACGCTCGCCATCCCAGTAAGGATAATTCTGTCGTGATCACCCTGCGGGGCACTACCTGGCCCATGAGAACCCCCTGCAACAGCAGTCCCTCCAAGGAGTCAATGTTTTTAGGCACGACAGGAATACCTTAAGCAACCGATGGAGGGACGGGATACATCCAGACGTAGCAACAGAAGCCCCAGAGGCACCCCAGCTATCAGAGGCCATCAAATCCAGGCTGTATCACATCCGGCTGTGATTGGGAGTTCCATATGGTGGCACACAATTGGCCCAGCGTCGTCCGGGTTTGGCCAGGGTAGGCCGTCATTGTATATAAGAATTTGTTCTTAATTGACTTGCCTAGTTAAAAAGGTTGAATAAAAAATTACATTTTATTGGTCACATACACATGGTTAGCAGATGTTATTGCGAGTGTAGCGAAATGCTTGATCTGCTAGTTCCGACAGTGCAGCAATATCTAACAATTCCACAACAACTACCTAATACACACAAATCTAAGTAAAGGAATAAGAATATATACATATAAATATATGAATGAGCAATGACAGAGCGGCATTGGCAAGATGCAATAGATGGTATAAAACATGGTATAAAAGTATATACATGAGATGAGTAATGCAAGATATGTAAACATTATTAAAGTGGTATTATTAAAGTGACTAGTGATCCATTTATTAAAGTGGCCAATGATTTCAAGTCTGTATGTAGGCAGCAGCCTCTCTGTGTTAGTGATGGCTGTTTAACAGTCTGATGGCATTGAGATAGAAGCTGTTTTTCAGTCTCTTGGTCCCAGCTTTGATGCACCTGTACTGTCCTCGCCTTCTGGATGGTAGCAGTGTGAACAGGCAGTGGCTCGGGTGGATGTTGTCCTTGATGATTTTTTTGGGATATCGGGTGCTGTAGGTGTCCTGGAGGGCAGATAGTTTCCCCCCGGTGATGATCTGTGCAGACTGCACCACCCTCTGGAGAGCCCTGTGGTTATGTGTGGTGCAGTTGCTGTACCAGGCAGTGATGCAGCCTGACAGGATGCTCTCAATTGTGCATCTGTAAAAGTTTGAGGGTTTTAGGTGACATGACAAATCTCCTAGGTTGAAGAGGCGCTGTTGCGCCTTCTTCAGCACACTGTGTGGGTGGACCATTTCAGTTTGTCCGTGATGTGTATGCCGAAGAACTTAACTTGTTAGGGAGCGGCAGCTGAGGGGTCGGTTTTGGAGAGTCGTGCGTGCCCAAAGTAAAATGCTTGCCACTCAGGCTCAGAAAATAGGATATGCACATAATTAGTACTATTGGATAGGAAACACTGAGGTTTCCAAAAGTGTTAACATTTTGTCTGTGAGTGTAACAGAACTCATTTGGCAGGCAAAAACCAGAGAAAATTCCATCCGGAAATGTCACTCTGGTGGCTTATGGCTCACTTTGAGACAGTGCCTTTAGAAAAGTCTTTATACCAGGACACTGAATGTAGTACCTATTGCTTCCACTGGATGTCAGCAGTGTATACGTAAAGCTTCATAGCAAATCGGAACCATTGTCTTCAATAGGTAGAGGTNATAGAGCTGTGGAGTCTGGTAGGTCCTTACTGTTAGGAGATAGAGCTGTGGAGTCTGGTAGGTCCTTACTGTTAGGAGATAGAGCTGTGGAGTCTGGTAGGTCCTTACTGTTAGGAGATAGAGCTGTGGAGTCTGGTAGGTCCTTACTGTTAGGAGATAGAGCTGTGGAGTCTGGTAGGTCCTTACTGTTAGGGGATAGAGCTGTGGAGTCTGGTAGGTCCTTACTGTTAGGAGATAAATCAAATCAAATCAAATTTTAGGTCCTTACTGTTAGGAGATAAATCAAATCAAATCAAATCAAATTTATTATTATTTGTCACATACACATGGTTAGCAGATGTTAATGCGAGTGTAGTGAAATACTTGTGCTTCTAGTTCCGGCCATGCAGTAGTATCTAACAAGTAATCTAACAAATTCACAACTACCTTATACACACAAGAGTAAAGGATTGAATACGAGTATGTACATATAAATATATGGATGAGCGATGGCTGACCGGCGTAGGCAAGATGCAGTAGATGGTATGGAGTACAGTATATACATATGAGATGAGTAATGTAGGATATGTAAACATTATATAAATGGCATCGTTTAAAGTGGCTAGTGATACATTTATTACATCCAATTATAATGATTCAAGTGGCTAGAGATTTGAGTCGATGGCCGAACGGCATAGGCAAGATACAGTAGATGGTTTAGAGTACAGTGTATACATTTGATATGAGTATGTCGGATACGTAAACATTATATACAAAATTGTTTAAAGTGGCTAGTGATACATTTGTTACATCCAATTCCTATGTTTAAAGTGGCTAGAGATTTAAGTCAGTATGTTGGCAGCAGCCACTCAATGTTAGTGATGGCTGTTTAACAGTCTGATGGCATTGAGGTAGAAGCTGTTTTTCAGTCTCTCGGTCCCAG
>QNTS01002577.1:145279-181300 GCA_003317085.1 Hucho hucho | reverse complement strand
CTGTATAAAGGTATGAAACAGGGCTAACACTGTATGACCTGTATAAAGGTATGAAACAGGGCTAACACTGTATGACCTGTATAAAGGTATGAAACAGGGCTAACACTGTATTACCTGTATAAAGGTATGAAACAGGGCTAACACTGTATGACCTGTATAAAGGTATGAAACAGGGCTAACACTGTATTACCTGTATAAAGGTATGAAACAGGGCTAACACTGTATGACCTTATAAAAGGTATGAGAAACTCAACCAAAGTCCATTTATATTGATAGCTCTATTTTTAGGTCACAGTGAGCAAGTAGAAAACACAATGATAATGCATTGTCCCCATTGTCCCTACTGTCCTCACTGTCACTTATTATACCTCTCATTTCACATCTCATGTTTCCTTTTCATGAGGTCAATAAGGAATCACATAACTCTTATAACTGCACCATGGCATATTTATAGACTTTCCTGTGCATGTACTGCATATTGTTATGTATGTATAGCCCATGGCTCTCCAAGTCAGATCCCATGGGGGATTCTTCCTGACTAGGATGTAATACTACGGTAGACCAGTGATGAGCGGGGGAGATCACAGACCGTCTAGTAGTGACTTCATCCAGATTAGGAATAGATTCTCTTTCTACGTCTGGAGAGAAGAGAGAACGTGTCCCTTTCCTGATGAATGGAGTAGAAATGACCGAACTGCTGCAGTGCTCTGAGCAACGCTCCTCTTCATACTGTACAACCACACAGATGATAATAGACTAGCTATTTATAGAAAATAAAATCTAGGTCTAATTTCCCCTTTAACTCGCACACACTGTATGACACATACTATAGTGACACATAGTCATCTACACTATGTCTCTAGCACCCGCTAACCCTCCTATCAGCCCGGAGACTGATGCCCTATACTGTAGTATTGATATGTATGATTTCTGTGAGGATAGGGAAGTCCATTATAATGGCCCTGGGTCCATACTGTAGGAGGGTCCTAGTCTAGAGGTCGATGCAGTACATGAACATGGAGGGTTCCTTCCGCAGGTGGTTGGTTGGCGCCTTAATGGGGGAGGACGGGCTCATGGTAATGACTGGAGCAAATGGTATCAAATACATTATACACATGGTTTTCATGTGTTTGATGCCATTCAATTCGCTCCGTTCCGGCCCTTATTATGAGCCGTTCTCCCCTCAGCAGCTTCTTGTGGTTCCTTCCCCCCAGACAAAATCAACACCATGAGGATGTAAAGACTACAGACTATAATATATATTCACTTCCTGTCTCACTCAATGACTCAATGAGACCAAGTCATCAACGGCTCATAATAATGGCTAGAACAATGGAATGGCATCAAACATCTGGAAACCATGTGTTTAATGTATTGGATACCATTCCACCTATTCCGCTCCAGTCATTACCACAAGCCCGTTCTCCTCAATTAAGGTGCCACCAACCTCCTGTGAGCTAGAATAATGCCATACTGTATGTTCTAAAACGTGTTATTAAACTGTAGGGTACTTATTATATTTACAGTATGCAAAAGTATTAATAGCATTAATTAAATATAAAGTATCTATTTTGAAACATATCAGACATGTACAGTAGCAATTTACAATTTACAGTCTTCCAGCTACTGAAAGATACAGCAGGATTTAAGTTGGTAGCAAGCATCACTTTCACTACAGTGTATGAGAGAGTAATTGCCCCGAATCTTAAGTTTACAATAATTACATTCAATCAAATTGGACCGATTTAAGTTAATTCAAGACATTGCAGCCACTTAGAGAAGCCTCGGCGGTTGAGTCACAGCAGTCAACACCTCCAGTGTTTCCCCTAGATTGTTCCCCAGGCAGGGTGCAAAGACGGATTGATGTTTTTTGAGACATCAACCAAATAAGCGGTGCAAAGGTAATTGTGTGTCGACGACGAAACACAAACTACCAGAGATACACTTCCAAAGGGGAAATGTGGGGTGCAGATTCAGGGTGGGTATAGACACGGTGTTACAATACATTTTCCTGACAGCCTATTTGTGAGAGGCTCTCATGCAATGCTGCACAGTGGCAGGCAACCCTCTTGTAGTAGTTCTGTAGAGGGGACACAAGTTCCACAAGAACCAGAAAGGGAAACAGCGAGAGCAGTTTGGTTAGTAGGTCAAAAAGCCTTTATTGTCATCTCTTTTCATTGGGACACAACATTTCTGGCCTCTAGTTAAGGGCTGTAATAACATAAACACACTTAGAGAGAGGGTAGAGTAGAGAGTAGAGGGTAGAGGAGAGAGTAGAGGAGAGGGTAGAGGGTAGAGTAGAGGGTAGAGTAGAGGGTAGAGTACAGAGTAGAGAGTACATAGTAGAGAGTAGAGGGTAGAGAGTAGAGGGTAGAGAGTAGAGGGTAGAGTACAGAGTAGAGGGTAGAGGGTAGAGTACAGAGTAGAGGGTAGAGGAGAGGGTAGAGAGTAGAGGGTAGAGTACAGAGTAGAGGGTAGAGTAGAGGGTAGAGTAGAGAGTAGAGGAGAGAGGAGAGAGTAGAGGGTAGAGTAGAGGGTAGAGTACAGGGTAGAGGGTAGAGTAGAGAGTAGAGGGTAGAGTACAGAGTAGAGGGTACAGAGTAGAGGGTAGAATGTAGTGTCACGATCGCTGGAAGGATTGGACCGAAGTGCAGCACGGGTGTAGTTCCACATGTTTAATAAAGGGAAGTGAAACTTACAAATGCAAGAAACAAACAAAGAAACACAATCAGCACTAACTGTGTGTAGCACACTGGCACTAACTAAACACATTCAAAAACAATAACCCACAAGGCAGGTGGGGAAGGGAACCAACTTAAATAGGATTCCCAATTAGAGGCAACGACAACCAGCTGCCTCTAATTGGGAAACCAACTCAAACTCAACACAGAGTTCCCTAGATAACCTAGTCACGCCCTGACCCAACACACCATAGATAAACCCAGAGGGCTCTCTATGGCCAGGGCGTGACAGGTAGAGTAGAGGGTGGAGTAGAGGGTAGAGTGGAGTAGAGGGTAGAGAGTAGAGTAGAGGGTAGAGTACAGAGTAGAGGGTACAGAGTAGAGGGTGTAGAGGGTAGAGGAGAGGGTAGAGTAGGGGGTAGAGGGTCATTCAACAACTCGTTTTCATGCAAATTGTTTAATTGAGAAATACTGCACCAAACATCTTAGTTAGATGTCAAATTGTTTCATTGAGAAATACTGCACCAAACATCTTAGTTATATGTCAAATTGTTTAATTGAGAAATTCTGCACCAAACATCTTAGTTAGATGTCAAATTGTTTAATTGAGAAATACTGCACCAAACATCTTAGTTAGATGTCAAATTGTTTCATTGAGAAATACTGCACCAAACATCTTAGTTAGATGTCAAATTGTTTAATTGAGAAATTCTGCACCAAACATCTTAGTTAGATGTCAAATTGTTTCATTGAGAAATACTGCACCAAACATCTTAGTTAGATGTCAAATTGTTTCATTGAGAAATACTGCACCAAACATCTTAGTTAGATGTCATATTGTTTCATTGAGAAATACTGCGCCAAACATCTTAGTTAGATGTCAAATTGTTTCATTGAGAAATACTGCACCAAACATCTTAGTTAGATGTCATATTGTTTCATTGAGAAATACTGCGCCAAACATCTTAGTTAGATGTCAAATTGTTTCATTGAGAAATACTGCGCCAAACATCTTAGTTAGATGTCAAATTGTTTCATTGAGAAATACTGCACCAAACATCTTAGTTAGATGTCATATTGTTTCATTGAGAAATACTGCGCCAAACATCTTAGTTAGATGTCAAATTGTTTCATTGAGAAATACTGCACCAAACATCTTAGTTAGATGTCAAATTGCTTGACTAAGATCTCCTCTGCAAAAAACGTCAAACTGAATGACAGATTTCTTGAGTTACCTTAAAATCAATTCTGACTATTTTGAGGAAGTTGTATACTAGCTACGGCGCCTCAAAATGGACAAACAGTACTATTGCGTTTTTTTCGTGTTTTTCAAGCGAAGTAGGGTTAGTGAGTAAGCTCGAGGTAGGGTTGTTGTTGTAGCAGGCTGACTAGACTTCACCCCCAGACAGACAACATCAATGTATGACTAACACCACGTGCATTGCTCTGGAAGAACATTTAGTAACACAAGACAGCAACCTGAGACAGAGAATGGGTTTGTTAAACCAGATGCTGATGGAGGGCCTCACCAGCTTGCTCACAGATACTCTCATCATCCCTTTTTCGGCCCTTAGCCTGCACAGCTACTGCTATCTTTAATCCAGACAGTCTTTAGCAATATTCTCCATTTCCTCTGTGAAACCATTTGGTCACTGTCATGTCAGATATGAACACTCAAGGCTACAGGACCATATAGACAGAGGCTATTTCATTTTGGCACCAACATATAGTATGATACAAAATAACAAAAAAAATGTAATTCTGCTCCCTTTCCTGCACAACAAAAAGAGTGACGCATATCAAAGTTGACTGGGAGCATGATAGACCTATTAGGAGGTGAAATGAAATCCCAGTCAGACGTCCCTGCAGCGTGCCATGCGGTTATGGAAGACTCAGCATCAGTCAGGCCAGAGCGGCGTTGGTCATATATTAAGGTTACAGCTCAGACGACTATCTGATTACTGGAAGCAAGGTCACCCCACACTTAGCCGTTTCTCACTTTACTAATACTGATCCTGTACAGCTCAGCAGTATCCTGGACGAGGATGGAGGACAAGGATGGAGGATGAGGATGGAGGACGCGAGGAGGAAGATGTCACAACATAATACAGGCTCTGCTCTGAGACGACAGGAAAAGCCGTTAAGCAGGGAATCGTTAGGGAACATTCTATTCAGTACCAAATTCTATCCCTATGGTGCTATACTGTACCGTATTCTGTCCCTATGGTCCTATACTGTACTGTATTCTATCCCTATGGTCCTATACTGTACCGTATTCTATCCCTATGGTGCTATACTGTACCGTATTCTATCCCTATGGTTCTATACTGTACCGTATTCTATCCCTATGGTTCTATACTGTACCGTATTATATCCCTATGGTGCTATACTGTACCGTATTCTGTCCCTATGGTCCTATACTGTACCATTTTCTATCCCTATGGTGCTCTATTGTACCGTATTCTATCCCTATGGTGCTATACTGTACCGTATTCTATCCCTATGGTGCTATACTGTACCGTATTCTATCCCTATGGTGCTATACTGTACCGTATTCTATCCCTATGGTGCTATACTGTACGTATTCTATCCCTATGGTGCTCTATTGTACCGTATTCTATCCCTATGGTGCTATACTGTACCGTATTCTATCCCTATGGAGCAACGTCAACTTACCAACATTACGACCAGGAATACGACTTTCCCGAAGCGGATCCTCTGTTTGGTCCACCAACCAGGACAATAGACTGGATCCCAGCCGGCGACTCAAAACAACGGCGGCACCGGAGAAGGGGGAAACGCGTCGGTCTTCTGGTCAGGCTCCGTAGATGGGCACATCGCTCACCTCTCCCGAGTATTTTACTTGCCAATGTCCAGTCTCTGGACAACAAGGTAGACGAAATACGAGCAAGAGTTGCCTTCCAGAGAGACATCGGCGACTGCAACGTTCTTTGCTTCATGGAAACATGGCTCACTCAGTACACGTTATCTGAGTCGGTACAGCCACATGGTTTCTCCACGCATCGCGCAGACAGAAACAAACAACTATCTGGTAAGAAGAAGGGCGGGGGTGTGTGTCTTATGATTAACTTCTTAGGGAGCGGCTCCCGAGGTGACGGTTTTGGAGAGTCTGGCGTGCCCAAAGTAAAATGCCTCCCACTCAGGCCCAGAAAATAGGATATGGACGTAATTAGTACTATTGGATAGGAAACACTCTGAAGTTTCTAAAAGTGTTAACATAATGTCTGTGAGTATAACCGAACTGAATTTCTGTCCTGGAAAAAGTGTTTTTGACACATTGCCTCATTTTGAACCCCTCCCTATTGAAAACAGCCATTTCTGGGAGTAAGATTGCAGTACCTATTGCTCCCACTGGATGTCAACAGTCTCTAGACAGTGTTTGGTGATGTTATAGTTGCTCTGGATGGTAATAGAAGAAGAATTTAGAACTGGTCATCAGATGTAAACAGAAGAGGACGCACATTCACGGGCTCGCGCGCGCTGTGGTTTTTTCCTTTCCTATTGTCCAGTTTATAATCCGGTTGAAATATTATAGTAAATATACATAAAAGTGTTCCTAAGGATACATTATCAATGATGTTTGATTGTTCTTGGACAAGTGTATAGGTATAGGTTGAACATGTTCTCTTCACGGTTCAATGAGTGAGTGGACGCTGTATTTTATGATCATAACGCGCCAACCAAACTGAGATTTATGGATATAATAAGTTACTTTTTCTAACAAAAGAACCATTGGATGTCTTCGTTGGACACTTGGGAAGCCCTCAGCAGAAGTTCTTCAAAAGGTAAGGGATTTGTTTTCGCTGTGAAATGTGTTTTGTGTGAACCGCGATGGTTTATGAATTTATGCTAATGGGAAAATATTGGAGGTGCTACCCTCAAACAATCAAATGTTGTGCTTTCGCCGTAAAGCCTTTTTGAAATCTGACAACGCTGTGATATTGCCAAGAAGCAGGGCTTTTGATGACTATGCAACACTTGTATATTGATGAATGTTTAATAATTCAACTTTTGGATTTTGAATTTGGGGTCTTGCATTTCACCGGGTAGTGTCCGTAAGTAGTTAACGAGTCGTGGTGTGATCATAACAACATACAGGAACTCAAGTCCTTTTGTTCACCTGACATAGAATTCCTTACAATCAAATGCCGACCGCATTATCTACCAAGAGAATTCTCCTCGATTATAATCACAGCCGTGTATATCCCCCCTCAAGCTGACACATCGACGGCACTGAAAGAAATCCATTGCACTCTATGTAAACTGGAAACCACATATCCTGAGGCTGCATTTATTGTGGCTAGGGATTTTAACAAGGCTAATGTGAAAACAAGGCTCCCTAAATTTTATCAGCATATCGAATGTGCCACCCGGACTGGTAAAATCCTGGATCATTGTTAATCTAATTTCCGTGATGCATACAAGGCTATTCTCCGCCCTCCTTTCGGCAAGTCTGACCATGACTCCATTTTGTTGCTCCCAGCCTATAGACAGAAACTAAAACAGGAAACGCCCGTTCTCAGGTCTGTTCAACGCTGGTCCGACCAATCTGATTCCACGCTTCAAGATTGCTTCGAGTACATGGACTGGGATATGTTCCGGATAGCATCTGACAACAACATTGATGTATACGCTGATTCTGTGAGCAAGTTTATTATCAAGTGCATCGGTGATGTTGTACCCATAGCAACTATTAAAACCTTTCCCAACCAGAAACCGTGGATTGATGGCAGCATTCGCGCAAAACTGAAAGCGCGAACCACTACTTTTCACCAGGGTAAGGCGACCAGAAACATGACTGAATACAAACAGTGTAGCTATTCCCTCCGCAAGGCAATCAAACAAGCTAAGCTTCAATATAGAGACAAAGTAGAGTCACAATTCAACGGCTCAGACACGAAAGGAATGTGGCAGGGTCTACAGTCAATCACGGACTACAAAAAGAAAACCAGCCCCGTCGCGGACCACGACGTCCTGCTCCCAGACAAACTAAACAACATCTGTGCGCGCTTTGAGGACAATACAGTGCCACCGACACGGCCCGCTACCAAAACCTGCAGGCTCACCTTCACCGCAGCCAACGTGAGTAAAACATTTAAATGTGTTAACCCTCGCAAGGCTGCTGGCCCAGATGGCCTCAGGGCATGCGCAGACCAGCTGGCTGGTGTGTTTACGGACATATTCAATCTCTCCCTATCCCAGTCTGCTGTTCCCACATGCTTCAAGAGGGCCACCATTGTTCCTGTTCCCAATAAAGCTAAGGTAACTGAGCTAAATGACTATCGCCCCGTAGCACTCACTTCCGTCATCATGAAGTGCTTTGAGAGACTAGTCAAGGATCATATCACCTCCATCCTGCCAGACACCCTGGACCCACTCCAATTTGCTTACCGTCCCAATAGGTCCACAGACGACGCAATCGCAATCACACTGCATACTGCCCTAACCCATCTGGACAAGAGGAATACCTATGTAAGAATGCTGTTCATCGACTACAGCTCAGCATTTAACACCATAGTACCCTCCAAGCTCGTCATTAAGCTCGAGACCACCCAGCCCTTTGCAACTGGGTCCTGGACTTCCTNCAACGTCAACAAAACAAAGGAGATGATCGTGGACTTCAGGAAACAGGCGAGGGAGCACCCCCCTATCCACATCGACGGGACAGTAGTGGAGAAGGTGGAAAGTTGTGACAGACAGCGCCTCTTCAACCTCAGGAGGCTGAAGAAATTCGGCTTGTCACCAAAAACACTCACAAACTTCTACAGATGCACAATCGAGAGCATCCTGTCGGGCTGTATCACCGCCTGGTACGGCAACTGCTCCGCCCACAACCGTAAGGCTCTCCAGAGGGTAGTGAGGACTGCACAACGCATCACCGGGGGTAAACTACCTGCCCTCCAGGACACCTACACCTACCCGATGTCACAGGAAGGCCAAAAAGATCATCAAGGACACCAACCACCTGAGCCACTGCCTGTTCACCCCACTATCATCCAGAAGGCGAGGTCAGTACAGGTGCATCAAAGCTGGGACCGAGAGACTGAAAAACAGCTTCTATCTCAAGGCCATCAGACTGTTAAACAGCCACCACTAACATTGAGTGGCTGCTGCCAACATACTGACTATAATAGGATCAGAAAGAATAGAATATAATAGGATCAGAAAGAATAGAATATAATAGGATCAGATAGAATAGAACATAATAGGATCAGATAGAATATAGAAGGATCGGATATAATAGAACAGTGTAGGATCAGATGGAATAGAATAGGATCAGTGTCATGTCCTGGCCATAGATAGTCCTCTGGGTTTTCTATGGTGGTTTTGGTCAGGACGAGACTAGGGGGTTTATTTGGTTTTCTATGTTATTTTGTTATGTTTTGGTTTTGGTAAGGTTCACAATTAGAGGCAGCTGATTGTCATTACCTCTAATTGGGGATCATACTTAAGTTGTTCCTTTTTCCACCTGTGTTTGTTAGTTATTGTTTGTTGTTAGTGCCTGTGTGCGCTACACTTATATGTGACGATCAGTTGTCTTCTTTATTGTTTTTTTAAGTTTCACTTAACTAAAAAATATGTGGAACTCTATGCACGCTGCGCCTTGGTCCGTTCTTCCTGACGATCGTGACAGAATAACCCACCACCAAAGGACCAAGCAGCGTGCCCAGGTTTGGAAGGAGAGTTGGACCTGGGAAGAGATTCTGGGGGGTTGCGAGACCCTTCCTTGGCGGGAGTCGCCGAGGAGAGATGAGGGACAGCGACGACGCCGGGGTCCGCGGCCACTTGGAGCCCAAGGAAAATCCCAAGATTTTTTTGGGGGGAGGCACATGGGGCGAATGGCAGGCGAGAGCCAGAGCACGAATGGGAGAATATAGAGGAGTTTAAGGAAGGTTATCAAAGAGAGGTATTGGCGAGGAATAAGATGCAGCGCAGGTGCCTAGAGGAGCGTCTGCCCAGCCCGGTACGGACTGTGCTCGCCTTGAAGAGCGTGTCATTAGTCCAGTGAAACATGTGCCGGCTCCCCGCACCAGGCTTCCAGTGCGCCTTCCCAGCCCGGTACGTCCTGCGCCAGCTCCCCGCACTCGCCCTGAAGTGCGTGTCACCAGAACGGTGCAACCTGTGCCGGCTCCACGCACCAGGCTCCAAGTGCGCCTTCCCAGTCCGGTATGTCCTGTGCCGGCCTCCCGCACTCGCCCTGAAGTGCGTGTCACCAGTCCGGTGCAACTCAGTCCGGTGCAACCTGTGGCGGCTCCACACACCAGGCTTCCAGTGCGCCTTCCCAACCCGGTGAGACCTGTGCCGGCTCCACGCAACAGGCTTCCAGTGTGCCTTCCTAGCCCGGTGCCAGGGTTGTAGCCTTCCTCTGCACCGAGGTCCAAGCCGGGCACGGCGTTCAGCCCGGCTATATGGCCTGATCCGTGGGCTGAGTGGTTGCTACGTCCCGCACCGGAACCGCCACCCGCGCTAGTCACCCACCCGAACCCTCCCCATCATGTTCAGGTTTTGCGGCCGGAGTCCGCACCTTTGGGGGGGGTACTGTCACGTCCTGGCCATAGATAGCCCTCTGGGTTTTCTATGGTGGTTTTGGTCAGGACGTGACTAGGGGGTTTATTGGGTTTTCTATGCTGTTTATTTCTATGCTTTGGTATGGTTCCCAATTAGAGGCAGCTGATTGTCGTTACCTCTAATTGGGGATCATACTTAAGTTGTTCCTTTTTCCACCTGTGTTTGTAGGTTATTGTTTGTTGTTAGTGCCTGTGTGCGCTACACTTATATGTGACGATCAGTTGTCTTCTTTATTGTTTTTTGAAGTTTCACTTCAAGTTTCAGTTTCACTAAATAATATGTGGAACTCTATGCACGCTGCGCCTTGGTCCGTTCTTTCTGACGATCGTGACAATCAGATAGAATAGAATACAATAGGATCAAATAGAATATAATAGGACCAGATATAATATAATAGAATCAGATAGAATAGAACAGAGTAGGATCAGACAGAATATAATACAATAGGATCAGATAGAATCGATTAAAATAGGATCAGATAGAATAGAATATAATAGGATCAGATAGAGTATAATATAATAGGATTAGATATAATATAATAGAATAGAACAGAGTAGGATCAGATAGAATAGAACATAGTAGGATCAGATAGAATATAATATAATAGGATTAGATAGAATAGAATAGAGTAGGATCAGATAGAATATAATAGGATCAGATAGAATAGAATATAATAGGATCAGATAGAATAGAATATAATAGGATCAGATAGAATATAATAGGATCAGATAGAATAGAATATAATAGGATCAGATAGACTAGAATATAATAGGATCAGATTGAATAGAATAGGATGAGACAGAATAGAACAGAGTAGGATCAGATAGAATATAATAGGATCAGATAGAAAATAATAGGATCAGATAGAATAGAATATAATAGGATCAAATAGAATAGAATATAATAGGATCAGATAGAATATAATAGGATGAGAAAGAATAGAACAGAGTAGGATCAGATAGAATATAATAGGATGAGATAGAATAGAATATAATAGGATCAGATAGAGTATAATATAATAGGATCAGATATAATATAATAGGATCAGATAGAATAGAACAGAGTAGGGTCAGATAGAATAGAACATAGTAGGATCAGATAGAATAGAACAGAGTAGGATCAGATAGAATATAATAAGATCAGATAGAATAGAATAGAATAGGATCAGACAGAATAGAACAGAGTGGGATCAGATAGAATATAATATGATAAGATAGAATAGAATATAATAGGATCAGACAGAATATAATAGGATCAGATAGAATAGAATATAATAGGATCAGATAGAAAAGAATAGGATCAGATAGACTAGAATATAATAGGATCAGATTGAATAGAATAGGATGAGACAGAATAGAACAGAGTAGGATCAGATAGAATATAATAGGATCAGATAGAAAATAATAGGATCAGATAGAATATAATAGGATCAAATAGAATAGAATATAATAGGATCAGATAGAATATAATAGGATGAGAAAGAATAGAACAGAGTAAGATCAGATAGAATATAATAGCATCAGATAGAATAGAACAGAGTAGGATCAGATAGAATAGAATAGGATCAGACAGAATAGAACAGAGTGGGATCAGATAGAATATAATATGATAAGATAGAATAGAATATAATAGGATCAGACAGAATATAATAGGATCAGATAGAATAGAATATAATAGGATCAGATATAAAAGAATAGGATCAGATAGACTAGAATATAATAGGATCAGATTGAATAGAATAGGATGAGACAGAATAGAACAGAGTAGGATCAGATAGAATATAATAGGATCAGATAGAAAATAATAGGATCAGATAGAATAGAATATAATAGGATCAAATAGAATAGAATATAATAGGATCAGATAGAATATAATAGGATGAGAAAGAATAGAACAGAGTAAGATCAGATAGAATATAATAGCATCAGATAGAATAGAACAGAGTAGGATCAGATAGAATAGAATAGGATCAGATAGAATAGAACAGAGTATGATCAGATAGAATATAATACAATAGGATCAGATAGAATATAATATAATAGGATCAGATAGAGTATAATATAATAGGATCAGATAGAATATAATAGGATCAGACAGAATAGAACAGAGTAGGATCAGATAGAATATAATAGGATCAAATAGAATATAATACAATAGGATCAGATAGAATATAATAGGATCAGACAGAATAGAACAGAGTAGGATCAGATAGAATATAATATGATCAGATAGAATATAATAGAACAGAGTAGGATCAGATTGAATAGAATAGAATAGGATCAGATAGAATAGAATATAACAGAGTAGGATCAGATAGAATAGAATATAATAGGATCAGATAGAATATAATAGGATCAGATAGAATATAATAGGATCAGATAGAATATAATAGGATCAGACAGAATAGAACAGAGTAGGATCAGACAGAATATAATAGCATCAGATAGAATAGAACAGAGTAGGATCAGATATAATATAATAGGATCAGATAGAATAGAATAGAACAGAGTAGGATCAGATGGAATAGAATATAATAGGATCAGATAGAATATAATAGGATCAGATATAATATAATAGGATCAGATAGAATACAATACAATAGAATATCTGCTGGAATGTCTGTTGTAAAAATTGTAGCTTCTTGCTTCTACAAGTGTGGTGGTGAGTTTGATGCTTTTGAATAATTTGCTCTCCTTTTCAGTGCTGTCACAGAGGATATATGTATTTAAACCAACCTGTGTGACATTGTACCTGTCTAAATCTGCTCAAAACAGAATGGAGGACTTCTCGCTGAGGGGTAAAGAGAGATACACAGAGAAAGTGGAATCCCTGCCAGTGCCAAGGCTGTGTGGATGATGTGTGCTGAGTCAGAGTGCACATCCCTGCTTAAAACATTTCACTCATGCATTATTGCACAAGGTGAAGTGCCTTTATTAATGCTGAGCTCTAAAGAATGAAACTAAGTTTTCCCAAAATGGACCCCTCGAACCTCCTGTCTCACCAAGATCCCAGAATAGATCTGGTGCCACTTTCTGAGGATGTTTGAGTCGGCAGAGTGAAAACAGTTCTCATGATCTGATGGTTTTAGACAAGGACGGGTGTTTCTCAATGCGCTCCACAGTCTCATGCTCAGAGTTTGTTCTCCAAGAGCATTCTCTTTGGGTTGAGATTTTACCTGGGTAACGCTAAGATCAGTTATTCACTTGATCTACAGAGAGAGATAGAGTTAAACCAATGATAATTGGGAAATATACTTGTTACTAGGCAGCAGGTAGCCTAGTGGTTAGAGCGTTGGGCCAGTAACCGAAAATTTGCTGGAACGAATCCCCGCGCTGACAAGGTAAAAATCTGTCGTTCTGCCCCTGAACATGGCAGAACTGTTCCCTGGTAGGCCGTCATTGTAAATAAGGATTTGTTCTTAACTGACTTGCCTGGTTAAATAAAGGTTCCATTTAAAAATATAGAATAATAAATAAGCACAGACCAAGTCCACATTTAGAAGAGTAACACTCTTAACAACCAATCAGATTAGGGAAACTCCCTCCCAACCAAAACAAACCCCTTTGATGTTGTGGTTGAATGAGTATCCACTGTGAAATCCATGCCCTAATTTCCCTAATGGAACTGTTTCTTATCAGCAGCTGCTCTAAAGCAGTCTGCAGACAGACACAGTCAGTAATTGCTGCAACGCAGTATGTGTCCCAAATTAAACCCTATTCTCTATGTAGTGTACTCGTTCAGCGAGGGCCCATAGGGCGAAGATGACTATGTCCTATGATGGGAGGTATAATTCATGCGGAGGACGAGGGCAGGGACTGTGAGGGGTGAAGTCACAAAGGACAGTGGCTGAACGGATCAAAGCTACTTTAGACTAAACAGAAACGGATTAGGAAGACATGGTGAAGGCATGGAGAAGTCACATCCAATCATCCAATCATCCAATCCTCGCAGTCCTGGGGAGCAGGGCTGAGGGAGAATCAAGCATCAGGACTCAATAAAATGTGTGTGTGTGGGGGGGGGGGGCTGACAGACACTGACACGAGAGAAGGCCGTTATATCATGTTAATCCTGACGAAACTAAGACTCACTGACTCTCCAGCTCCAATCTTCTTCTCCCCCATGAACCAACTGGGAAATACAGTCCGCTGTAATATACACACTATATACTAATGCTCACAGAGAAAATCACTGCAGGATTAATATTATCACTATTAGACTACAGTGAAGTCAGTCCCTCCATATTAACCCAAATATAACTACACTCACAGTTTATAATATCTTTAGTTACTTTATCGTGGACTAAGTCAAAGACAAGCCCTGGCCAAGTGAAGAGCCACTCTCTTTCATTACCTGTAAGGTATGTTTCCAGGATAGTTACCCTGGAGTGGGGGGGGGGGGGACTCAGTCAAGGTTTTTCCTCAATTGAGAGTTATTTTTTATTTGTTATTTTGTTTCTCTCTTGTTATGTCAACCACTGAGTCACTCAATTAGCCATGTCAGCTAACACGTTTTTTTATTTATTGGTAAATTAGTCTAGCCAGCTATCTAAACTTGTAGTAATCATGGCTGAATAGCAAACGGGCACGCAAGGCATGAGCTCAGGGGCCCTGACTTCCAAGGGGACCCCATTGATTGTGCTAGTCACTCTCACTTAGATATCATTAACATGGCATAACCCTGTTATGGTTATCTTCCTCTGTTATCTACTGGTGATCTCATGTTGTAGCTTTGTCAAGTATCCTAGTTCTCTCCTCTGCCTGTAGGTTCTACAGACGCTCCCCACCCCGTGGCTGCAACCCTTCTCATTTACTTTACCCTGCGCGCACAGCCCACGTGGAATTCCTGGTCTCCGGCAGTGTTTGGAACTGCGGTCAACGGTCAGGAAAGCTGCGTTCATCTCAGCCTACAGTATATTGCCCTTTAGTCCGTACAATCTTTGGCCCTAACAAAGACACGGATCACCCCCAGAGAACACTGCTATTCCAGCTGCTCTCTTTTCATCTGACTATGTGTTCTCTCATAGTCCGAGAGCATCTGGTCGTTGCGGTCGTGGCACAGGGCAGCCAATTTTTCATAAATGGAGATTTTCTCTTCCCCTTCTCTCACCTGTATATACCCTCATTTGAATTACATGTGGTCACTGTCACTTGTCAATTCATTTCTTTCCACCTCTTACTTTCCCCTCCTTGCCTCGTTTGACCTCACCCTTTCCCAGTCCCCTCCCTCTCACAAGGCAGGCAATACGCTTGACCTCATCTTTACTAGAGGCTGTTCTCCTACTAATCTCACTGCAACCCTCCAGGTCTCTGTTCACTACTTAGTTTCCTTTTCTCTCCCATCTCTCCTCCAACCCACTCAGCCCCTATCCAGCTCTCCTCCTACCCACTCAGCCCTTACCAATCTCTCCTCCTACCCACTCAGACCCTACCCATCTCTCATCCAACCCTACACACTCAACCCCTACCTATCTCTCATCCAACCCTACCCACTCAGCCCCTACCCATCTCCCCTCCTACCCACTCAGCTCTACCCATCTCTCCTCCTACCCAGTCAGCCCCCTACCCATCTCTCCTCCAACCCACACAGCCCCTACCCATCTCTCCTCCAACCCTACCCACTCAGCCCCTACCCTTCTCTCCTCCAACAATACCCACTCAGCCCCTACCCATCTCTCCTCCAACCTTACCCACTCAGCCCCTACCCATCTCTCCTCCAACGCTACCCACTCAGCTCCTACCCATCTCTCCTCCAACCCCCTCAGCCCCTATCCAGATAGGCATGTGCCGCCGCAATCAGCGCTCTCTCTCTCTCCCACTACTCTCTTCAATCCTATATCTCTTCTGCTAAATCCTTCTCCCTCCTGTCACCTGACTCTGCCTCTTCTACCCTTCTCTCCTCCCTTTCCGCATCCGTTGACTCTCACTGTCCCATTTCCTCCCCGCCGGCTCAACCTTCTACTCCCGGGCCGTGGTTGAGCGACTGCGAGCTTAGAGAACAGGGCTGCGGGCAGCTCAGCGGAAATGGAGAAAAGCTCAACTTCCGGAGGACCTATCCTCCTTCCATTCCTTCCTGTCTCTGTATTCGCTGCTAAAGGTTGACGACATTCCCTCCTCATTCACTCAGCCTACTAGCCCACTGATCCCACTCACACAGACCTACCCTTTGCCTTGACCTCTTTCTCCCCTCTCTTCAGACCAGTGTCCATTCTTTATTTTCTTTCCAAAACACTTGAACGTGCTGTCTCTGACAAACCCTCTCGTTATCTCTCTCAGGCTTCAAGGCGGCTCGCCGCGCTGCCAAAGCTGACTCACTCTCCTCTGTTCTCATCCTCCTAGATCTATCTGCTGCCTTCAACACCAGGAACCATCAGATCCTCCTCTCCACCCTCTCAGGGATGGGCGTCTCAGGCTCTAAACACTCCTAGATTGCATCCTACCTGGCAGATCGCTCCTACCATGTGGCATGGAGAGGATGTGTCTGCAACACGTGCTCTCACTACTGGTGTCCCCACAGGGCTAGGCTCTAAGCCCTCTCCTCTTTTCTCTTTACACCAATTCACTCGGCTCTGTCATATCCTCACATGGTCTCTCCTATCATTGTGATGACACTCAACTACTTTTCTCCTTCCCCTTCTGACACCAAGGTGGCGGGACGTATCTCTGTATGCTTGGCAGATATCTCAACTTGGATGACGGCCCACAACCTCAACAAAACGGAAATGCTCTTCCTCCCGTGGAAGGCCTGCCAGCTCCAAGACCTTTCCATCACGGTTGACAACTCTGTGGTGTCCTCCTCCCAGAGTGCAATGAACCTTGGAGTGACCCTGGACAACACCCTGTCGTTCTCTGCAAATATCAAAGCAGTGACTCGCTCCTGCAGGTTCATGCTCTACAACATCGGTAGAGTACGACCTTTCCTCACACAGGAAGTGGCGCAGGTCCTAATTCCAGGCACTTGTCATCTCCCGTCCTCACTACTGCAACTCTCTGTTGGTAGAGTATCTTAAAGAGTATCTGAAACAACTCTCACGGTGCACCCTCCCACTCATGGTTTAGTGATATTTTTTTAGATGCTGGAGCGCAATTAAAATATAAATGACGTCATAATTTCCTCGAAGTTTGTACCTACAGGTGTTGGCTGTTGAATATATCATCCTATACAATATCATTCTATTCTTCATGTTTTACTGTGAAACGTCCAAACTGCATCTGCATGCCAATCATTTGATCTCCATCAGTTTCATGGGAATATGCATTCAGATCTTATTGAATTACTGTTTGGTGAGCGAATTAGAGCAGATGGTGTTAATTAACTACACATTGAGTGTACAAAACATTAAGAACACCTTCCTAATACACACAGAAAACGGTTGAGTGTGAAAAATTCAGCAGCGTTGCAGTTCTTGACACAAACTGGTGCGCCTGGCACCTACTACCATATCCCGTTCAAAGGCACTTAATAAATATTTTTTCTTGTCCATTCACCTTCTTGAATGGCCCACATACACAACACATGTCATAATTGTCTCAAGGCTCAAAAATCCTTATTTAACATGTCTCCTCCTCTTCATCTACAATGTTTGAAGTGGATTTAACAAGTGACATCAATAAGGTATCATAACTTTCTCCTGGATTC
Organism: Hucho hucho; assembly: GCA_003317085.1. Lineage (NCBI taxonomy): Eukaryota > Metazoa > Chordata > Actinopteri > Salmoniformes > Salmonidae > Hucho > Hucho hucho. The sequence continues at coordinate 163,394 of QNTS01002577.1, read as the reverse complement.
ACCTGGTCAGGCTACGTCACGGAAAGAGCAGGTGTTCTTAATGTTTTGTACACTCAGTGGGTAATTTTACATACACGGTAATAAATCAATATTAAACTCATTAAGGCAGAAGGCCGAGTATGGCATTAGTCATGTAAACACCTTACTCTGCTTATCTTAATTGGCATAAGGTCAAAATCAAAGTAAGCATACGCCGATTAAAACAACAGCCTTCCTGTACTTAGTTTAAATCAAAGCATATTATGTTTAGTGCGGTGCGCTGGTGAGTTTGTTTAGTGACTATTCAGCTGACCATCCTAAAATATCATAAGAAATGAGGTGGTGTTTATGGTGTAACAGTAACATTATACTGTGCTATTATATTTGGTTATGTTATGTAGAATACGAATGAATCATTATGTGATATTCAAAGACATTGATTCAGTTTTGATCTAACTTTACTATAAAAAAAAAGCGCCATTGTGAGAAGTGGCGGAGTGGTCGCTACAGTGCGCTCCTTGCTGCACCGTACGAGATAATTGAAGCGCACCTAGAAACGAATCATTGGCCACGCACAGGATATCACATCTCTACAACGATTGGAGAAGTGTTTAACATCACCATGGCTACCACATCCTTACGATATAGGTTTTTTCATAAGCGCAACGTGACCGCAAGAGGCAGGTTGGAATGTCTGACTGAAATACGGGACAAATCATAATTTTCTTCCAAATCAGTGGCGTTTGAATGTGTTGATAAAATGCGGGACATGCTTGTTTGGTTGCGGGACACAGGACAAAGGGCCAAAATGCGGGACTGTCCCGCACAATCCGGGACATGTGATCACCCAACTCCCCATGGCGAAATGTATTGAATTGCAGGAAATTACCTTTAAAACTTAAATTGTTATCTCTGCCTTCAAGTGAGGGCCGATAAAATTGTTTTTTTGGGGGGAAGCATGCTGCCTTTGCTCTCTCTGCCGCCCTTCAGCCAAGACATGAAAACAGCCACATGCAGCTGATGCAGTTCCCAGAATCCCGGCTCCGGTTCCCACATGAAGCATGGACCGTATCCCAAAAATAACACAGGCCCCGGGACCGTATCCCAAAAATAACACAGGCCCCGCGCCGAGCGCAGAATATGACCGATGTTGCTTATTAAAATAACGGGTCCAGTTTATAGACAAAAGCCGAACAATTCATAAACCCAGTGATAGAAGGGCCACAATGCCACCAACATTCTTCCCACAATACATAATTTAAATAACAAAACATTCATCTGTCTATTGTGCGAAATGCGTTTCGGTTTGAACAGGCTGTGTGGTGTAGAGTATAATGTGTTGTTTTCGTGGCCAACGATCAAAACCCGGACCGTCCGAAAGCTCAGAATACAGTAGCCTAAGCTTTCGGTGACATTAAAAGGTTAATTTGTCAAAAAGCTGGCAACTGGGACGCTGCTGCATTTACAGGCTAACCTCCCACATGTCAGGCTGCTGGAGATAGCCTACATACACAACACAATATCTCTGAAAATATGGAATAGGATGTTCTGTGACCTACTAACAGCGACGAATATACAGTGACCTTTGAGGACAAATACATCATTGTACAAACAAGATAAGATGTGGGATGTTTTTCTAAGGGCCCGGTGCATAAAGACAAAAAAGACCGTGCGGTGGCAGTAGGCTATTGGCTATATTGTGATGCCCTGCTCATCTCGTTTTCCTGCCACATCCACCTGTCCTGTCGCTACAATTCTACATTCAATTTCCGTCCCTGGCCCAATCCAAACCGACCCTTTGAAAGACGAACTCACCCAGTACACCGGAGGACGTTTGCTGCGAGGAGGCAGCACTTTGATCTGTCTTTTCCCCTTCGCCTTGCGATCGGTGTCTGTGCCGCGAGCTCTCGGTGCCACCGCTGCTGTCGGAGGAGCTGCTACCCGCTGCTGCAGGGGCTGCTGCTGCTCCCGCCGCCCCCGTCTCAGGCATGGTCTTTCAGTGGGGAGTAACGGCCAATATTCTCCGGGAAAAGGGAGAGCGAAATCGCATCTCAGGCAGGCAAAGCCGCCATGGGCCGCTGCTGGTCGGTGTGTCAGAGAGAGAGAGATGGGGGGGGGGGGGTTAAATGAACGTGAAAGTGAAGTGAAGGTTGTTGTGGTGGTGGCTTATCCTAGTTTGCAGCAGGATACGAGCAGATTGATAGCGCTCGGTTGATTCTTACTATGGAGGAGGGACAAAGAGAGAAGGGGTGGACGACACACGTAGGGCTACAGCCAGCCTCACTCACACACAGACACGCGCACGCACGACAACACACATACACGCACATGCATGCTGGAAATAAAATATAATGGTTCTCCTCGCACTCCAAGAGAGAATTGCAATAAATGCACCCTTCACTTTCCCGACCTCTGCAAGCCGCTAGAGAACAAATTGTTTATTTTTTATAGAACCACGAACCGATGCAAACGCGCCACCACCAGCTATGATATCACAGAAAATATAAAACGTGTTATATTTCATTTTCAATTCCATGCCATAGGGAAAGTATGCCACCACTAGTCATGTCAGTCACCCATGATGCCACCCCCATAACATGCACAATTATAAGACACAACATACATTTCTGTTCCTATTAAGCAAAAGGTTTATGTGCTTACTTTTTATCAGATCACTCTCTAGACAGTTTAGCAGCAAAATAGCCTATGTTGTGGTAGGTGCTTGAGCAGTCCAGCAGTCCAGCAGACAAACAGACAGGCAGGCAGGTGCTTGAGCAGTCCAGCAGACAGACAGACAGACAGACAGACAGGCAGGTGCTTGAGCAGTCCAGCAGACAGACAGACAGACAGGCAGACAGACAGGCAGGTGCTTGAGCAGTCCAGCAGACAGACAGACAGACAGACAGGCAGGTGCTTGAGCAGTCCAGCAGACAGACAGACAGACAGACAGGCAGGTGCTTGAGCAGTCCAGCAGACAGACAGACAGGCAGGTGAAGCTCCTCTCCTCGGATGTGTAATACATAACAAAGCTCCCAGCCTGTCTGTGAAGGATTAAGTACATCATTATTTATTTATCAATGCAAGAAATATCTACACAGATAAAAACAAATTGTGAGACAGATCATCTGCTTCCTCTCTAGCCCACATTGGAGTCATCACCATTTAATAGACAAAGCCTAACGTATGCGTTACAATATTTCCTGGCCGACAGGTCCTCTTACAGTGGCCTATGATGCATGTTTGTTCTGTTTTCATACTTTTCCATGTTTAGAAAACTGTCGTAAACAGTATTCTCTTCCTCAAAACCACTATTTCTTTAATTTGTAAATAACCTTCGAGAAGGTGAACCCCGAAGACCTCATAAACTGTATTTACTTTGTCAAACCGTCAAAACACAGGAACACAAAAGTGGCACACTGTCCACAAAGACCTACTGTAGACAGAGAATGTTAGCTTTGAAGTCTTCTTAAAAGCTAATATTGACGATAGCATACGTAACAGTCTACACACATGACAAACTCCCCAACCTCTTATTAGTTTAGTGTGTGTGTGTGTGTGTGTGTGTGTGTGTGTGTGTGTGCGTGTGTGTGTACGTAAGGTGTACCAACAAGAGAATAACATGATGATTGCTTTTACCACACAAAAATCTAATCCAATTCTATTGGTCACATACACATATTTAGCAGATGTTATTGCGGGTGTCAGATAAAATCAAATCAAAGTTTATTTGTCATGTTCGCCGAATACAACAGGTGTAGACCTTACAGTCAAATGCTTACTTACAGGCTCTAACCAATAGTGCAAAAAATGTATTAGGTGAACAATAGGTAAGTAAAGAAATAAAACTGTAAAAAGACAGGCTATATACAGTAGTGAGGCTATATACAGTAGTGAGGCTATAAAAGTAGCGAGGCTACATACAGACACCGGTTAGTCAGGCTGATTGAGGTAGTATATGTACATGTAGCTGTGGTTAAAGTGACTATGCATATATGATGAACAGAGAGTAGCAGTAGTGTAAAAAAGGGGTTGGCGGGTGGTGGGTGGCGGGACACAATGCAGATAGATAGCCCAGTTAGCCAATGTGCGGGAGCACTGGTTGGTTGGCCCAACTCCGGTACCGCTTGCCATGCGGTAGTAGAGAGAACAGTCTATGACTGGGGTGGCTGGGGTCTTTGACAATTTTTGGCACACAATGCAAATAGTCCGAGTAGCCATTTGTTTACCTGTTCAGGAGTCTTTATGGCTTGGGGGTAAAAACTGTTGAGAAGCCTTTTTGTCCTAGACTTGGCACTCCGGTACCGCTTGCCATACATTAGTAGAGAGAACAGTCTATGACTGGGGTGGCTGGGGTCTTTGACAATTTTTAGGGCCTTCCTCTGACACCGTCTGGTGTAGAGGTCCTGGATGGCAGGCAGCTTAGCCCCAGTGATGTACTGGGCCGTACACACTACCCTCTGTTGTGCCTTGCGGTCAGAGGACGAGCAATTGCCGTACCAGGCAGTGATGCAACCAGTCAGGATGCCCTCGATGTTGCAGCTGTAGAACTTTTGAGGATCTCAGGACCCATGCCAAATCTTTTTAGTTTCCTGAGGGGGAATAGGCTTTGTCGTGCCCTCTTCACTGCTCGGCCTCTGACCGCAAGGCACTACAGAGGGTAGTGCGTACGACCCAGTACATCACTGGTGCCAAGCTTCCTGCCATCCAGGACCTCTATACCAGGCGGTGTCAGAGGAAGGCCCTAAAAATTGTCAAAGACTCCAGCCACCCTAGTCATAGACTGTTCTCTCTGCTACCGCACGGCAAGAGGTACCGGAGAGCCAAGTCTAGGTCCAAGAGGCTTCTAAACAGATTCTACCCCCAAGCCATAAGACTCCTGAACATTGATTGACATTGATTGACTCTGTACCGGTACCCCCTGTATATAGCCTCGCTATTGTTGTTTTACTGCTGCTCTTTAATTATTTGTTCCTTTTTTTATTTTAATTTTTTTGTATTTTTCTTAAAACTGCATTGTTGGTTAGGGCCTTGTAAGTAAGCATTTCACTGTAAGGTCTACACCTGTTGTATTCGGTGCATGTGACAAATACAATTTGATTTGATTTGAAATCTAAAAGTAAAAGAATGTAATTAAGAAATATATCAATGTTAGATCGAGCAATGTCGGAGTGGCATTGACACCAAAAGCCAGTGGGAGGGATGAAGACAAAGTCTTGGTGCTGCTGGTTTAAGGACGGTGCCAGCTGTCCTCGATGGAGCCCATTGAATAATTCAGATCAAAAGAGTTAAAGAGTGTCCCTCCGACACTAGGCTCTGACTGCCTAGGTACCCTGCCTATAAACAGGCTGCGTCTCAATAGTCTAAAGTGGATTCCTCTCTTTGTCTCCTTCATCTGCACAGATCTAAAAAGAAACAGGAGTTGACAGCATAATGACAGGATACACCCAGAGGATATGCTGTCACCTGTCCAGTCCTGTTAAATTAGTGCTAATCTCTCGTAAACATAACTGAGCATCTGAACAAATTACGCAAGATTTTAGTTCTGGGTTAACCAAGATTAGACCAGTCTTGATGAAGGAGAAGAGACGAGAGAGGAGGGATTATAACTGTACAACAGACCACGTATTCACCCTGCACACCTTGATTAACAAACAAACCAAAACAAAGTCAAAGTCTTCTCATGCTTTGATAATTTCAAAAAAGCTTTTGACTCAATTTGTCACGAGGGCCTGCTATCCAAATTGATGGAAAGTGGTGTTGGGGGAAAAACATACGACATTATAAAATCCATGTACACAAACAACAAGTGTGCGGTTAAAATGGGCAAAAAACATACACATTTCTTTCCACAGGGCCGGGGGGTGAGACAGGGATGCAGCTTAAGCCTCACCCTCTTCAACATATATATCAACTAATTGGCGAGGGCACTAGAACAGACTGCAGCACCCGGCCTCACCCTACTAGAATCTGAAGTCAAATATCTACTGTTTGCTGATGATCTGGTGCTTCTATCCCCAACCAAGGAGGGCCTACAGCAGCACCTAGATCTTCTGCACAGATTCTGTCAGACCTGGGCCTTGACAGTAAATCTCAGCAAGTTCCCAGGACCACAAATACAAATTCCATCTAGATAACGTTGCCCTAGAGCACACAAAAAACTATACATACCTCAGCCTAAACATCAGCGCCACAGGTAACTTCCGCAAAGCTGTGAACGATCTGAGAGACAAGGTAAGAAATGCCTTCTATGCCATCAAAAGGAACATCAAATTTGACATATCAAATTGGATCTGGCAAAAAATACATGAATCAGTTATAGAACCCGTTGCCCTTTATGGTTGTGAGGTCTGGGGTCTGCTCACCAACCAAGAATTCACAAAATGGGACAAACACAACGTAAAACACCAAATAATGCACGCAGAGCAAAAATAGGCCGATACCCACTAATTATAACAATTTAGAAAAGAGCCATTAAATTCTACAACCACCCAAAAGGAAGCAATAACTAAACTTTCTATTACAAAGCCATCAACTACAGAGAAATAAACCTGGAGAAGAGCCACCTACGCAAACTGGTCCAGGGGCTCTGTTCACAAACACAAACAGACCCCACAGAGCACCAGGACAGCAACACAATTAGACTCAACCAAATCATGAGAAAACAAAAAGATAATTACTTAACACATTGGAAAGAATTTACCAAAAAACAGAGCAAACTAGAATGCTATTTGGCCCTAAACAGAGAGTACACAGCGGCAGAATACCTGACCACTGTGACTGACCCAAAGTTAAGGAAAGCTTTGATTATGTACAGACTCAGTGAGCATAGCCTTGCTATTGAGAAAGGCAGCCGAAGGCAGACCTGGCTCGCAAGAGAAGACAGGCTATGTGCACACAAAATGAGGTGGAAACTGAGCTGCACTTCCTAACCTCCTGTCAAATGTATGACCATATTAGAGACACATATTTCCCTCAGATTACACAGACCCACAAAGAATTTGAAAAAACAAATCCAATTTTGATAAGCTCCCAAATCTATTGGGTGAAATCCCACAATGTGGAATCACAGCAGCAAGATTTGTGACCTGTTGCCACAAGAAAAGGGCAACCAGTGAAGAACAAACACCATTGTAAATACAACCTATATTTATGTTTATTTATTTTTCCTTTTGTACTTTAACTATTTGCACATCATTACAACACTGTATATATACATAATATGACATTTGAAATGTCTTCATTCTTCTGGAACTTTTGTAAGTGTAATGTTTACAGTAAAAATGGTATTGTTTGTTATCTATTTCACTTGCTTTGGCAATGTAAACATATGTGCCCATGCCAATAAATCCCTTAAATTATTTAAATTATTGAGACTATTGAGACACACCATCAGAGTCTCCTGTTCTCCACCCCCCTGGCCACCATCTGCCGTGGAGCCCAGCCCTCCCACCCCTCCCAGCTCAGCTCTCCCAGCCCAGCCCATCCCTCCAACCCCTCACAGCCCAGCACTCTCCTCGGTGGAGCTCAGAGGTAGCTAGTACCACTAGCATCAATTCTGCTTACTCACCATCCTCTCTCTCATCTGACAGCTGCAAAAAGTCAGAACATGGACAAGTCCCATAAATGCAATTTGTTTTGTAGCCTAGTTTGAATACTCGCCATCCTCTCTGTCATCTGACAGCCACAAAGATCTGCAGTGGGGCTCCCCAGTGAACATATACACTGAGTGTACAAAACATTAGGAACACCTTCTGAGTATTGTGTATCAGTTGTGTATGTGTGCCATTCAGAGGGTGAATGGGCTAGACAAAAGACTTAAGTGCCTTTGAACGGGGTATAGTAGTAGGTGCCAGGCGCATCGGTTTGTGTCAAGAACTGCAACGCTGCTGGGTTTTTCACGCTTAACAGTTTCCTGTGTGTATCAAGAATGGTCCACCACCCAAAGGACATCCAGCCAACTTGACACAACTGTGGGAAGCATTGCATTCAACATGGGCCAGCATCCATGTGGAACGCTTTCGACACATTGTAGAGTACATGTGCCAACAAAATGAGGCTGTTCTGAGGGCAAAGGGGTACAACTCAATATTAGGAAGGTGTTCCTAATGTTTTGTACACTCAGTGTAGATGTGCACTGGGGAGCCCCACTGCAGATCTTTGCAGCTGTCAGATGACAGAGAGGATGGTGAGTATTCAAACTAGGCTTCAAAACAAATTGCATTTATGGGACTTGTCCATGTATTGACCCCGCGGGGTTAGGGCAGGAGAGCCGTGAGATCCGTTGTGAAGCTTTGACAGGTAATCCTCGAATCATCCAAAAGAGACTGGATTATTATTTTTAACTAAATCAAAACACTTTTGGCTTGTATAATAATAACAATATAATATTGTATCTTCTCAATCACATAATTGGATCCCTTACAACCCTTTAAGAATGAGAAGTAATCCGAACTTAAATCACAAGGTAAATTACAGTTTATATGGGATTTATTTCAGTAATCAAAGTACTAGGACTAGACTGAAACTGAGCTGACTGAAACAGCTTCACTTCAAGGCAAGTAAGGATATGGCCAGATGGTGACGTCACCACAGTGACAGCTTATTGTGTGTTTCACAGAGAGAAAAAAAAATACTCTACTGTAGATAGGCCTGTTACATAATGTATTTGCTGCAAGTGCTCAAAGAAAATATGGCAGGTTTCTATCATGATGATTATTCTCCCAAAAGATATATAGCAACGCTGAGATATAAAGATATATAGCAACGCTGAGATATAAAGATATATAGCAACGCTGAGATATAAAGATATATAGCTTTAGTAAAAATACAATTAAAATAAAAAAACGCTTCCTAAAAAATCCTTAAATATAATAGAAAACTACATTGAAACATCTATAGGCAATACACGTTATCAAATAGTATGATATTAAAGCTGCAATATGTAACTTTTGGGGTGACCCCACCAAATTACCATGAAATGTGCATTATAGATCTGTCATTCTCATTTAAAGCATGTCTAAGAAGCTGTAGATCTGTTCTATGTGCAATATTTCTATGTTTCTCGGTCTTACGTTTCGTTTCTGCGTCTTTTACTTTCAGTTTTCTACACCAGCTTCAAACAGCTGAAAACACAATATTTTTGGTCGTGTAAAATATATTTCACTGCGGTTTAGATGATACAACTTGCTTTGTCCCATAAACTGAAATTAGGCGAACTATTCGAATTTTAGCAACCAGGAAATGGCGGAGTGATTTCTGCATAATGCACCTTTAAGGTTTCCCTGTTCATAATGTGCCTAGCACCTAGAACAATACGTCATCTACTACAGTCTCATTAACATAGATTCACCCAGAGAGGAAGAGGCGAAGCGAGAGGTTTCACTCTCGCCAAAGTATGTCCAAAATAAGCCCAATGCGTTTCTAAAGGCTTATTTTGGACCTACAGTAAGCTTGTCGCCTGCCTTCCCGTGTTTGGGACAACGACTCCCATTGTAAGGGCGGAGACATGACATCTCGTCATTATATTACGATCTCTGTTACAATGTTGACCAAAACGATATTAAGTAACAAGGTCAGTGGATGATGTCATATTTATGCAAAATCAACAGAATGCAAAATTGCGCACATGATGTCTCTGCAGTAGCAGCACGGACCCATTTTGATAGCACAAAAAGGGAGGGCATATTCTTGATTGACGGTGGTTGGACCAGTTACATCCATGCATCTCTTACGAGATTGAGGACTCCAGACCAATAAAACCATCCGTAGTATTAACACGTTTTCGTCGTTTTGGAAACGAAAAGAAAGAAGCGTGGAAACAGGCAAGGGGAGTTTGTTCGTTGAATGTCACGGATAGATAGTAAATACAACTCTGCGTTGTCTAACTGCCATATTCAAGTATTTCAGTCACCACCAGAACGTTTGACAGAATGCCTCGAGTGAATCTCACGTGAAAACGATGGTAACATTTCACATGGACAGCTGTAGTTGTTATAGCTTCTACCGAGAATAGGGTTTACAAATAACCAGCTGTCTACATACAATCGGCAGAGCCTGTCAGCTATGCAACATTTGTTGTGATTTGCTTTGAATCACAATGTTGCCATGCACTTCTTGGGGATTGTGGAGAAGTGCTATTCTCACCCTCAAGACATTCAGGTTAGTCAAAACTCTGGGCTAGTTGCTTTTATTTAAATTAAATGTATCCTGGTCATAACCATAGTTCTACCGTTTTATAACCAATATATCCCTTAATAATATCCCTTAACAAATCGATAACCCACATTTTGTTACCCAGCCATATAACAGTCCCATGATCTGACTTATCTTCCCTGTCTTAAAATGAGTAATAATAATAAATATAGCAACAATGACCTGGGGTCCAAGCCTCTTTTGACCCGTTTTCCCTTTCTCAAATATTATGCCTTATTTTACAAGTCATAAAATGTGTTTCTGGTACAACACCCACAACATCCCTCACTGTCCAGGGATGTCTGTCAAAGCTGCAGGGGTGAGGTTTTACCCTAGGCTGCCTTGGTATGTATTACAAGACTAAGGCACTAACCCTCTGAGCCATGCTCGCCTCATGGTTGAACACTATGGAAGAGCATACAGTGCCTTCTGAAAGTATTCAGACCCCTTGACTTTTTCTACATTTTGTTACTTTACAGCCTTATTCTAAAATGTATTAAATAAAACATTTTCCTCAGCAATCTACACACAGTACCCCATAATGACAAAGTGAAAACAGTTTTTTAGAAATTTTAGCTAATGTATTAAAAACAGAAATACCTTATTTACATAAGTATTCAAACCCTTTGCTATGAGACTCGAAATTGAGTGCAGGTGCATCCTGTTTCCATTGATCATCCTTGAGCTGTTTCTACAACTTGATTGGAGTCCACCTGTGGTAAATTTCAATTGATTTGACATGATTTGGAAAGGCACACAGCTGTCTATATAAGGTCCCACAGTTGACAGTGCATGTCAGAGCAAAAACCAAGCCATGAGGTCGAAGGAATTATCTGTAGAGCGCAGAGACAGAATTGTGTCGAGGCACAGATCTAGGGAAGGGTACCAAAACATTTCTGCAGCATTGAAGGTCTCCAAGAACACAGTGGCCTCCATCATTCTTAAATGGAAGAAGTTTGGAACCACCAAGGCTCTTCCTAGAGGTGGTTGCCCGGCGAAACTGAGCAAGTGGGGGAGAAGGGCCTTGGTCAGGGAGGTGGCCAGGCCTTTAAGGTAGAGTGGCCAGACGGAAGCCACTCCTCAGTAAAAGGTACATGACAGCCCGCTTGGAGTTTGCCAAAAGGCACCTAAAGGACTCTCAGACCATGAGAACCAAGGTTATCTGGTCTGATGAAACCAAGATTGAACTCTTTGACCTGAATGCCAAGCGTCACGTCTGGAGGAAACCTGGCACCATCCCTACGGTGAAGCATGGTGGTGGCAGTATCATGCTGTGGGGATGTTTTTCAGCGGTAGGGACTGGGAGACTAGTCAGGATTGAGGCAAAGATGAACGGCGCAAAGTACAGAGAGATCCTTGATGAAAACCTGCTCCAGGGCACTCAGGACCTCAGACTGGGGTGAAGGTTCACCTTCCAATAGGACAATGACCCTAAGCACACAGCCAAGACATCGCAGGAGTGGCTTCGGGACAAGTCTATGAATGTCCTTTCCGTTGACCCAGCCAGAGCCCGGACTTGAACCCGATTGACCATCTCTGGAAAGACCTGAAAATAGCTGTGCAGCAAAGTTTCTGATCCAACCTGACAGAACTTGAGAGAAAAATGGTAGAAACTCCCCAAATACAGGTGTGCCAAGCTTGTAGCGTCATACCCAAGAAGACTCAAGGCTGTAATTACTGCCAAAGGATATTTTTTGAGGGGGGGACAATTTAATCCATTTCAGAATAAGGCTGTAATGTAACAAAATGTGGAAAAAGTCAAGGGGTTTTGAATACTTTCAGAATGCACTGTATTTATATGAATTGCAGGTTCCAGTGTTGCACAAATCATATAACATTCCATTTAGCAGGTCGCTTTCATCCAAAGCAACTTAGTCATGCGTGCATACATTCTTTACACTTGGGTGGTTGTGAGAATCGAACCCACTATCTTGCCAGCGCCATGCTCTACCAACTGAGCTACAGAGAACCACCATGTGGGTAGTGGACAACTGCACACTTCAGGGAGAAAGTGCAGAGTATTGACCGGCATAGCCTGCAAGGGCTCCAACCCTCCAATAGCACAAATACACTGAGTGGAAAAAATATTAGGAACACCTTCCTAGTATTGGGTTGCACCCGTCCTTTTGCCCTCAGTTAGTCAGGTCATGGACTCTACAAGGTGTTGAAAGGGTTCCACAGGGATGCTGGGCCATGTTGACGCCAATGCTTCCCACAGTTGTTTCAAGTTGGCTGGATGTCTGTTGGGTGGTGGACCATTCTTGATACACACTGGAAACTGTTGAGTGTGAAAAACCCAACAGCATTGCAGTTCTTGACACAAACCGGTGCGCCTGGCACCTACTACCATATCCCGTTCAAAGGCACTTAATTATTTTGTCTTGCCCATTCACCCTCTGAATGGTACACATACACAATCCATTTCTCAATTGTCTCAAGGGTTAAAACTCCTTATTTAACCTGTCTCCTCCCTTTCATCTACACTGATTGAAGTGGATTTAACAAGTGACATCAATAAGGGATCATCGCTTTCACCTGGATTCACCTGGTCAGTCTATGTCATGGAAAGAGCAGGTGTTCTAAATGTTTTCTGCACTAAATGTAGATGTATATTTGGCCCAACATTAGATTTCTATAATGTACTGAACTGAACTGTGCTGTAATGTACTGTGTTGTAATGTTCTGAACTGTAATGTACTGTGCTGTGCTGGAACCTGCCAACTTTACGTTTTTTTACTTTTTAATTACTGTTATATATTTTATATATCCCTTGACTTTTCATTCAACTTTTTCACCCCGAACGCTTTATCTGGACGTGGTTCGTCAGGACCTCCACCAGCCGAAGCTAAGTAGTAACATTAACATTATGTCTTCTAATTGCGGTCGCTGTACTCTTAATATACAGGACAACGATCGCCTTATGGCGAGGATAGCCGTGCTGCAAGCCCAGCTTCAGACACAATCGTTAGGCAAAGGTAATTTAAGTGTAGGTAAGGATGAAACAGGGTCTGTGACACCAATACGTACAGATAGTAGTATAAATCCCCTCGCACAGTCCCCGCAGCCGGACAATTTTCTCATGGCTTCTGGAAGGAAATGCTGTAGGAATGCTCAATCGGTGTCGCTCATTCAGCCGACAGAAACTTTCAACTGGTTCTCCCCATTTAAGCAACGAATTGGAGTCAGAGGCCGAGCCTTCTCTGGTCTCTCCTCCTCCCGTTACGGGGTCTGAGACGTCGACGCCTCCCACCATTAGCTCTGACACATTGAACACCCTAGTCATTGGCGACTCCATTACCCGCAGTATTAGACTTAAAACGAATCATCCAGCGATCATACACTGTTTACCAGGGGGCAGGGTTACTGACGTTAAGGCTAATCTGAAGATGATGCTGGCTAAGGCTAAAACTGGCGAGTGTAGAGAGTATAGGGGTATTGTTATCCACGTCGGCACCAACGATGTTAGGATGAAACAGTCAGAGGTCACCAAGCGCAACATACCTTCAGCGTGTAAATCAGCTAGAAAGATGTGTCGACATCGAGTAATTGTCTCTGGCCCCTTCCCAGTTAGGGGGAGTGATGAGCTCTACAGGAGAGTCTCACAACTCAATCGCTGGTTGAAAACTGTTTTCTAACCCTCCCAAAATATATAATTTGTAGACAAACAGGACCAAGCCTGGCCTGCTGAGGAGTGACAGCTCTCATCTTATCTACGAACATAGACAGGGCTCTAACTCCCCTAGCTCTACAATGAGACAGGGTGCAGTGGAGTCTGCCACTAGCACAGCCAGTGTAGTCAGCTCAGCTATTGCCATTGAGACCGTGTCTGTGTTCATTCCTTTACTCTTGTGTGTATAAGGTAGTTGTTGTGAATTTGTTAGATTACTTGTTAGATACTACTGCATGGTCGGAACTAGAAGCACAAGCATTTCGCTACACTCGTATTAACATCTGCTAACCATGTGTATGTGACAAATAAAATTTGATTTGATTTGTGCCTCGATCTAGGTTGGGCAAAACTAAACATGGCGGTGTTTGCCTTAGCAATCTCACTGGAATAAAGACCTCCATTCCTGTCATTATTGAAAGAGATTGTGATATCTCACATCTCAAAATATTGCTACTTAATGTTAGATCCCTCACTTCCAAGGCAGTTATAGTCAATGAACTGATCATAACCTTGATGTGATTGGCCTGACTGAAACATTTCAGATATTGAGCTTCTAGTCATGAAATCTGTGCAGCCTACTCAATCACTTTTTATGTTGTTGTGGATCTTAAATGTTTTTCCTCATAATCCTGGACTATCAGACCACCATTTTATTAAGTTTGCAATCGCAACAAATAATCTGCTCAGACCCCAACCAAGGATCATCAGAAGCCGTGCTATAAATTCTCTGACAACCCAAAGATTCCTAGATGCCCTTCCAGACTCCCTCCACCTACTGAAGGACGTCAGAGTACAAAAATCAGTTAACCACCTAACTGAGGAACTCAATTTAACCTTGCATAAATCCCTAGATTCCTGAAAACAAAAAACATTTGTCATAAGAAACTAGCTCCCTGGTATACAGAAAATACCCGAGCCCTGAAGCAAGCTTCCAGAAAATTGGAATGGAAATGGTGCTACACCAAACTGGAAGTCTTCCGACTAGCTTGGAAAGACAGTACCGTGCAGTATCGAAGAGCCCTCACTGCTGCTCGATCATCCTATTTTTCCAACTTAATTGAGGAAAAAATTATACTGTCGCAAAGCTAACTAAAAAGCAACATTCCCCAAGAGAGGATGGCTTTCACTTCAGTAGTGATAAATTCATGAACTTCTTTGACGAAAAGATCCTGATCATTAGAAAGCAAATTACGGACTCCTCTTTAAATCTGCGTATATCTCCAAAGCTCAGTTGTCCTGAGTCTGCACAACACTGCCAGGACCTAAGATCAAGGGAGACACTCAAGTTTTTTAATACTATATCTCTTGACACATTGATGAAAATAGTCATGGCCTCTAAACCTTCAAGCTGCATACTGGACCTTATTCCAACTAAACTACTGAAAGAGCTGCATCCTGTGCCTGGCCCTCCTATGTTGAACATAATAAATATCTCCCTATCCACCGGATGTGTACCAAACTCACTAGAAGTGGCAGTAGTAAAGCTTCTCTTGAAAAGCCGAACCTTGACCCAAAAAATATAAAAAACTATCAGCCCATATCGAATCTCCCATTCCTCTCAAAAGAATTATTGAAAAAGCT
This sequence comes from Hucho hucho, assembly GCA_003317085.1. Taxonomy (NCBI): domain Eukaryota; kingdom Metazoa; phylum Chordata; class Actinopteri; order Salmoniformes; family Salmonidae; genus Hucho; species Hucho hucho. The sequence goes on along the minus strand of QNTS01002577.1, from coordinate 147,973 downwards.
GTTGCGCAGCAACTCACTGCCTTCCTGATGCAGTGAAAATGATGCAGAAAAATAAATCCCTGCTTTTGTCAGTTCTAGATTAGACTACTGCAATGCTCTACTTTCCAGCTACCCGGATAAAGCACTAAATAAACTTCAGTTAGTGCTAAACACGGCTGCTAGAATCTTGACTAGAACCAAAATCATATTACTCCAGTGCTAGCCTCCCTCTGATTTCAAGGTTTTACTGCTAACCTACAAAACATTACATGGGCTTGCTCCTACCTATCTTTCCGATTTGGTCCTGCCGTACATACCTACACGTACGCTACGGTCACAAGATGCAGGCCTCCTTACTGTCCCTAGAATTTCTAAGCAAACCTCTGGAGGCAGGACCATTATAGAATGGTCTGCCTATCAATGTGAGAGACGTAGACTCGACCTTTAAGTCGTTACTGAAGACTCATCTCTTCAGTAGGTCCTAAGATTGAGTGTAGTCTGGCCCAGGAGTGTGAAGGTGAACGGAAAGGCACTGGAGCAACGAACCACCCTTGCTGTCTCTGCCTGGCCGGTTCCCCTCTCTCCACTGTGATTCTCTGCCTCAAACCCTATTACAGGGGCTGAGTCACTGGCTTACTGGTGCTCTTCCATGCCGTCCCTAGGAGGGGTGCGTCACTTGAGTGGTTTGAGTCACTGACGTGATCTTCCTGTCCGGGTTGGCGGCCCCCCTCGGGCTCATGCCGTGGGGGAGATCTTTGTGGGCTATACTCGGCCTTGTCTCAGGATAGTAGGTTGGTGGTTGAAGATATCTCTCTAGTGGTGTGGGGGCTCGACTTTGGCAAAGTGTGTGGGGTTATATCCTGCCTGTTTGGCCCTGTCTGTGGGTATCGTCGGACGGGGCCACAGTGTCTCCCGACCCCTCCTGTCTCAGCCTCCAGTATTTACGCTGCAATAGTTTATGTGTCGGGGGGCTAGGGTCAGTCTATTATATCTGGAGTATTTCTCCTGTCTTATCCGGTGTCCTCTCTCTCTCTCTCTCTCTCTCTCTCTGATGACCTGAGCCCTAGGACCATGCCTTAGGACTACCTGGCCTGATGACTCCTTGCTGTCCCCAGTCCACCTGGTTGTGCTGCTGCTCCAGTTTCAACTGTTCTGCCTGCGGCTATGGAACCCTGACCTGTTCACCGGACATGCAACCTTGTCCCAGACCTGCTGTTTTCAACTCTCTAGAGACAGCAGGAGCGGTAGAGATACTCTCAATGATCGGCTATGAAAAGCCAACTGGCATTTTACTCCTGAGGTGCTGACCTGTTGCACCCTCGACAACCACTGTGATTATTATTAGCTGACACTGCTGGTCATCTATGAACATTTTTAAATCTTGTCCATGTTCTGTTATAATCTGTACCCGGCACAGCCAGAAGAGGACTGGCCACCCCTCATAGCCTGGTTCCTCTCTAGGTTTCTTCCTAGGTTCTGGCCTTTCTAGGGAGCTTTTCCTAGCCTCCGTGCTTCTGTACAGCACTTTGTGACTTCAGCTGATGTAAGAAGGGCTTTATAAATACATTTGATTGATTGATTGATTGAACTGTACAGCACTGAACTGTACTGAACTGTAATGTACTGCACTGAACTGAACTGTACTCTACTGTGCTGTAATGTACTGAACTGTAATGTGCTGAACTGTACTCTACTGTGCTGTAATGTACTGTGCTGTAATGAACTGTACTGTACTGAACTGTACTGTGCTGTGTTGTAATGTGCTGTACTGAACTGTGCTGTACTGTACTGTACTGTAATGTATTGAACATAATTGTAGTGTACTGTACTTTACGGTACTGAATCTACTGTGTTGTACTGTACTGTACTTTACTGTACTGTATTGTACTGTACTATACCAGACTGTACTGTACAGAACTATACTGTACTATACTAGACTGTACTGTACTGTACAGAACTGTTCTAGACTGTACTGTACAGAACTATACTGTACTATACTAGACTGTACGTTCTATACTAGACTGTACTGTACATAACTATACTGTACTGTACCATACTAGACTACTGTACATAACTATACTGTACTGTACCATACTAGACTGTACTGTACAGAACTATACTGTACTGTACCATACTAGACTGTACTGTACAGAACTATACTGTACTATTCTAGACTGCACTGTACAGAACTATACTGTACTATTCTAGACTGCACTGTACAGAACTATACTGTACTATACTAGACTGTACGTTCTATACTAGACTGTACTGTACATAACTATACTGTACTGTACCATACTAGACTACTGTACATAACTATACTGTACTGTACCATACTAGACTGTACTGTACTGAACTATACTGTACTATACTAGACTGTACTGTACAGAACTATACTGTACTATACTAAACTGTACTGTACAGAACTATACTGTACTATACTAGACTGTACTGTACAGAACTATACTGTACAGAACTATACTGTACTATACTAGTCTGTACTGTACTGAACTATACTGTGCTATACTAGACTGTACTGTACAGAACTTTACTGTGCTATACTAGACTGTACTGTACAGAACTATACTGTACTATACTAGACTGTACTGTACAGAACTATACTGTACTATACTAGACTGTACTGTACAGAACTATACTGTACTGTACAGAACTATACTGTACTATACTAGACTGTACTGTACAGAACTATACTGT
>QNTS01002577.1:117216-131513 GCA_003317085.1 Hucho hucho | reverse complement strand
GACAGAGGAGCCTCTTAAAGAAGAAGTTACAGGTCTGTGAGAGCCAGAAATCTTGCTTGTTTGTATGTGACCAAATACTTATTTTCCACCATAATTTGCAAATAAATTCATTAAAAATCCTACAATGTGATTTTCTGGATTTTTTTTCTTCATTTTGTCTGTCATAGTTGAAGTGTACCTATGATGAAAATTACAGGCCTCTCTCATCTTTTTAAGTGAGAGAACTTGCACAATTGGTGGCTGACTAAATACTTTTTTTCCCCACTGTAGGTCCAACACCAGCTGACTGAGAGGGCTCGTTTCTGGGCTCAGCTCTTGGGTTTGAAGTGCTTTAAATTGCAGACTTGAATTTGGACTTGAATTTAGATGTTTCCAACATTTTAATGGTCTTTTCTGTATTTTCATTACCGCTGGAAAGCGGCCCAATTCTGCCCTACATGCATTAGTTGGTGTATTTCTCTAGACTTTTCCGACAGAATTATGCATGTAGGGCTTTAATTGGATGTATGTCCCACATTTTAAAGTCCAGTTTATTGAGTGGCCCCCAAACCTCACTTCCGTAAAGAGCTATTCGTAGGATTACACTGTCAAATATTTTGGTCCAAATTGTAATTGGGATGTTGATTTTGAATAATTTCATTTTTATTGCATACAATGCTCTGCGGGCTTTTTCTTTGAGTGCATTCACTGCCATATTAAAGTTTCCCGATGCAGATATGGTCAGACCAAGGTATGAGTCATTTTTTGTGTGTTCAATTATGGTGTTTTTCAGGGTGAATTTATATTTGTGTTTCTGACATCTGTTTTTTTTAGGGGAAAATCATGATTTTTTCATTTTTTGGAAATTTACTGCCAGTGCCCAATTATGGCAATATTGCTCTAGAATGTGAAGGTTCTGTTGAAGACCTTCTTTGGTTGGTGATAGAAGTACCAAATCATCAGCATATAGCAGGTATTTTACCTCTGTGTCAAATAGTGTGACTCCTGGGGCTGGAGAATGGTCCAACATGTCTGATAATTCATTGATATAAATGTTGAAAAGATTTGGACTCAAACTGCAGCCTTGTCTCACACCTCGACGTTGTGAAAATAATTATGTTCTTTGGTTTTTGATTTTTATTGCACACTTGTTTTTTGTGTACATACATTTTATTAAGTCATACACCTTACCACCAAGCCCACTTTGTAGAATTTTGTAGAATAGCCCTTCGTGCCAAATCGAAATCAAATGCTTTTGTCACGACCTCCGCCGAAGTCGGTTCCTCTCCTTGTTCGGGCGGCGTTCATCGGTCGACGTCACCGGTCTTCTAGCCATCGCCGATCCACTTTTCATTTTCCATTTGTTTTGTCTTGTTTTCACACACACCTGGTTTTCATTTTCATTACTGTTGTCCATTTAACTCTTTGTTGCCCCCATGTCTGTGTGGGTAATTGTTTGTTTTGGCATGTTGGTACGCCGGGTTGTTATGTTTTCACCCGTGCTTTGTGCAGCCGGTATTGTGTGGTTATTTTGTACTTTGTGCTGCCTTACTTGGGTTTTTGGGCATTTGTTTTATGACGCGGTTGCGTTCTGTATTTTGACATTGCCTAGTAAAGTGCTTAGTCCACTCATCTCTGCTCTCCTGCGCCTGACTCTTTACACCAGCTACACCCACCTTATGACAGCTTTTTTAAAGTCAATAAAGCAAGCAAAGATTTTGAATTCATTTTTTTGGGTGGACGTGATTTTGGTCAATTGCGTTTTCAATTTCATCAAGTGTCTTGTTTCTTAATGTTCAGTTTCTTGCGTTTCAGTGTATGTTTCTACTGTTTCAGAGTTTCTAAGTATTCATAGTTCTGGGTTGTTTAGCTGCTTGTGTTTTTCATTTGACATTTGTCTTAGATGTTTTCTAATTGTTTTACATTGTTTATCAAACCATTTTTCAGAAACATTTAGTTTTTTGTTTCTGATGTTGCATATCTTTGGTTTTCTCAAATTTGCTTTTGTTACTTCTTTTTGGAATTTATGTTTTGAGTAGCCGATTTGACACCGATTTGAGTTCAATGTTTCAATGAATCTCTGCACTGTTTTGAGCCCATCTGTACGATTGGTTTATGTTGTAGAGTTTATTGGGCTGTTTTTTTTAAATGAATTTTGCCGGTTAATTTCTTCAGAAACACGTTGATCTGACTGTGATCTGACAATGGTGTCTTTCTCTCTGTTTCTGTCTCTCTCCACCTCGCTGTCTCTCTCTCTCTACCACCTCGCTGTCTCTCTCTCTGTCTCTCTGTCTCTCTCTCTCTCTCTGTCTCTCTCTCTACCACCTCTCTGTCTCTGTCTTCATTCTCTCTCTCTCTCCTCTCTCCTCCTCTCTCTCTCTCTCTCGCTCTCTCTGTCTCTCTCTCTCCTTACCACCTTTGTCTATCTCTCTACCCCTTCTCTCTCTCTCTGTCTCTCTACTACCTCTCTGTCTCTCTCTCTCTCTCTCTCTCTCTCTCTCTCTCTCTCTCTCTCTCTCTCTCTCTCTCTCTCTCTCTCTCTCTCTCTCTCTCTCTCTCTGGTTCTTCCCCCCCCTCTCTCTACTACCTCTCTGTCTTCCATTCTCTCTCTCTTTGTCTCTCTCCTCTCTCCCTCCCTCTCCTTCTCTCTGTCTCTCTCCTTTCCTCTCTCTCTCTTTCTGTCTTTCTGTGTTTCCCATGGTGTGGGGGGAAAAGGGGAGAGTGAGAGGAAGGGGAGGGTAGGGAAATTCCCCTGTGTCGCCTGCTGCAGTCTGGTGGGGCAGCTGAGAGAACAGAAGCCTCTGATCTTTTGATTTAGGGACAGATGCTTTGCTGTGTGGCATTTGTATTGGTGGCACGCCATTGGGCCCTGCCTCTCAGAGGAGAAGTCAGAGCCACCTCTGGTTCATAGCTAAGTGGACAGGGGTCTACACGATGGGTGAGATTCTTTCATCTCGTGTAATTGGCATTTAAAAAGGTTGTTTCACATCAGACACATTATAAATATGTCTCAATAATATTCTTGACATTAATTGATTAGTTTCACATGTTACAGAGCAAAGAGAGTTTCTCCTGTTGCATGGCATTGGTTATTTGGAAAGCGAACATGAAATTGAACTTGACTCCCTGTTGTCCTGTCCCTACCCGTCTCCCCTTCCCAGTGGACAGTTCAGTGCGCCAGCTGGAGGCAGAGATCGAGAGACACCTAAAGGACGAGAGGAGAGGAGAGCGGCTACGCAGTGGAGTACAGGTGGTCATAGCAGGAGCTACCAATGCTGGGAAGAGCAGTCTGCTTAACACACTCTGTGAGAATAATACACACACACACGCAAAGTATTACACATTGCAATGCGGATCCTAATTAATATTGACAGCAATGTATGAGTGCACTCAGTCATGCACCTACACTTAAAGGAATATATATATTTTTTTTTAATGACCAAATGTAAATGGCATGTTCTAGAAGGCTCCAGACATGTTTTTTGTTGTTGCGATTTCACTTATTTTTGAGAAACTTTCACCAACCAGCGATTCAATTCCTTATCCTCGTTTTGCAGTGTGGGGGCTCTATCCGCAGCATTGCATTCCATTTTGTGACGAGCTGTTTCCCCAATCCAGCTGTTCCATTCTGTATAGCTTTTGAGTCGCAACAAAATAGAATATAACCTGCGGATAAAGTTCGGAATTACACAATTTCATGTGCACAACGTCTAAAGCCCTGCGTCACTATACTGAGTGTTTCGAAAAGGTACGTTTTTGTATCATTTGTTTGTTTTTTCAGAGCCCCCGTACGGCACAACGAGGATGAGGAAGTGAATCGCTGGTTGGTGTAAGTTTCTCAAAAACAAGTGAAATGGAGATTTGCTTGTAAAAAAAAAAAAGCATGATTCTCCCTTTTTTAATTCTAGAGAATACACACCTAATACACTCCACACTCAACACTTTAGAACGACACAATGACCACACACTGACCATTCACCACACTGCTTTAGTCCCATGTCCCTTAAAGACAAAACGACTTCCAAATGACACCTTATGCAACCGTGGAGTATCAAAGTATTTCTAATGAACCTGTTTCTAATGAACCTGTTTCTAATGAACCTGTTTCTAATTAACCTGTTTTTGTTGATCAGTCATGTGCTCATGAGTTAGAGATATGCATCATTGGCCACCCATCACAGCCTGGTTCCTCTCTAGGTTTCTTCCGAGGTTCTGGCCTTTCTAGGGAGTTTTTCCTAACCACCGTGCTTTTACACCTGCATTGCTTGCTGTTTGGGGTTTTAGGCTGGGTTTCTGTACAGCACTCTGTGAGTGTAAGAAGGGCTTTATAAATAAATTTGATTTGATTTGATGATTTGATCATTGAGCATGGCTCTGTATAAACCATGTGGAATGGTTGTTTGGCTGCTGCGCCACAGGGCTTCCTATCAGAATAATAGACGTATTTATCAGCCTCCAGATAAAATCTTGTTATTGTTTCCTATTGAGCTTGGTCTTTCCCAGGGCCTGACTCACGGCCACAGCTCTTAACACAGAGTAATGGCCCGGGCTGGGCTGTCAGTTGTTTGGCTGGGCAGTGGGGAGGGAGGGATTCTACCGTACAACACTTCACTCTATGTACGTAGTTCCACTGAACAGAGGCGTGGTTCTGGATGAAAATATCCCATGGCAGGAGAAGGTTGATGAGTTTGTCGAGGATCTTATTTTGATTCCAAATAACCAAGAATAGGACACTTCAATGGTTAGTATTTCCCATGAATATGTTGAGTTGTAGAGGTTTCAATAGAAGAGAAGATATATATATGGGAAATAAATAAATAAATCTGTCTGCCTGTCTGCCCATCCCTCTCTATCTCTCTCTCCATCTCTCGCTCTCTCCCTCTCTCCATCTCTCTCTCTCTCCATCTCTTTATCTCCATCTCTATCTCCATCTTTCCCTCCATTCCTCTCTGTCCAGGCCAACGTCCAGCAGCCATCGTGTCCCCCATCGCAGGGACCACCAGGGACATTGTGGAGACCTCTCTGGACATTGGGGGCTTCCCTGTCCTCCTGAGTGACACCGCAGGGCTCAGAGACTCCTCAGACAGTGTGGAGAGAGAGGGGGTCCGCAGAGCCCGCCAGAGGTAGGTGCTTATCAATCAATCAATATCAACATGTATACACTACACCACATACTGTATATTGTACAAAGCATTATGGTCAAAATGCATGTTCCATTTCAACTACTTGAATATCTTTGTTATGTAGTTCACCTAAAATGAATACACTAATTCTTATCTTAAGTGACCTTCAGGACTAGGATATGGAAAGACCTTAAACAATACGTTATGGGGCATTTTTGTGAGTCTCTTCCTGTGAATTGTGACTTCTGTACAGAACAAAGTCTAGTGTTGTCTACATTGTATGGGCAATATGAACAAAATGAACAAGATACTTGAAAATCCTTGAAAACAAAGAAAGGAAGAAATAATTTAAGGCTTTTTCCATATGTTGTATTTTGGCTCCAGTTCCAGTTCCTCAGTGTAAAGAGAATACCAGATGTAAACACACTCAGGAGGTGGGAGGATGTGGCACTATGCACATTAATATTTACCATACAGGGAGTGAGGCACACACACACACACACACACACACACACACACACACACAGACACAGACACAGACACAGACACAGTGACAGATACATACATACATACCTGAGCACTCCATCCTGACGGCTGCATCCATTGTTTACACCAGTGTAGAATAGCAGCAGCAGAAATGTATATACTCCCCCTGAATATACACACACACACACACACACACACACACACACACACCCGCTCCACAGACTTGGCCAGGCTGACGAGAGGGGAGAGAGAGAGCGAGAGAGAGAGGGAGGGAGAGGAGAGGGAGAGGGAGAGAGAGAGAGAGAGAGAGGAGAGGGAGAGGGATAGGGGATAGAGGGGAGGTAGAGGGGAGAGTTGGCTCGGTAGGAAGTGCAGGCAGTTCTTGTGCTTAAAGGGACTTTCTGTATGTCTGTCAGGGAATCCAGGGCTCATGACCTGGGGGAGGGCAGGAAGGAGGTAGTCAGAATAAGCATCCTGCTACTACTGCTACTACTGCTGCTGCTGCTGCTAGTCCCTGGGGAGGGGGGGGTCACCACTGAGATACAGTTAATTATGTGACTGTCTCTAGATTCCCTGCCTATGCTTTTCTGTTTCAACAAAAATGTACAATAAAAATGTACAATGCTATGCAATAATCTGGGGGATTATAAAGTGGGACTGCAGTGGATAGCAACAAATTTACGGACTCCTGACCAGTTCTCCTATTTTGTGTTTTTTAATCTGATCTTACATTTTTTTTTACATAATGTCTCCGCCATCATTTCCTATGACCTTCTNCTGCTTACTCTGGACGTACTGCTTACTCTGGACGTACTGCTTACTCTGGACGTACTGCTTACTCTGGACGTACTGCTTACTCTGGACGTACTGCTTACTCTGGACGTACTGCTTACTCTGGACGTTCTGCATACTCTGGACGTTCTGCTAACTGGACATTCTGCTCACTCTGGACGTTCTGCTCACTCTGGACGTTCTGCTCACTCTGGACGTTCTGCTAACTCTGGACGTTCTGCTTACTCTGGACGTACTGCTTACTCTGGACGTTCTGCTTACTCTGGACGTTCTGCTAACTCCGATGAAGCGGATGCTAAGCTATAGGACTGTTTCGCTAGCACAGACTGGAATAAGTTCCGGATTCATCCAATACCATTGAGGAGTATACTACATCAGCCACCAGCTTCATAATTATGGGACTAAGATTGAATCCTACTACACCGGCTCTGATGTGGCAGGGCTTGGAATCTATCACAGATTACAAAGGGAAACCCAGCCGAGAACTGCCCAGTGACACGAGCATTCCAGTCAAGCTAAATGCCTTCAATGTGCGCTTCGAGGCATCCAACACTGAACCATGCATGAGAGCAATAGCTGTTCCAGACGACTGTGTGATCTTGTTCTCCGTAGCTGATGTAAGACCTTTAGACAGGTTAGCATTCACAAGGCCGCAGGACCAGACGGTTTACCAGGACGCGTACTCAGAGCATGCGCTGACCAGCTGGTAAGTGTCTTCACTGACATTTTCAGCCTTTCCCTGAACCAGTCTGTAATACCTACATGTTTCAAGTAGACCATCATAGTCCCTGTGCCCAAGAACACCAAGGTAATCTGTCTAAATGACTACCGACCCGTAGCACTCACATCTCTAGCCATGAAATGCTTTGACAGGCTGGTCATGGCTTACATCAACACCATCATCCCAGACCCACTCCAATTTTGTATTCCACCCCAACAGGTCCACAGATTATGCAATCTCTATTGCACCCCACACTGCCCTCTCCCACTTGGACAAGAGGAACACCTATGTGAGCATGCTGTTCATTGACTACAGCTCAGCGTTCAACACCGTAGTGCCCTCCAAGCTCATCACTAAACTCAGGACCCTGGGACTGAACACCTCCCTCCCTCTGCAACTGGATCCTGGGCTTCCTGACGGGCCACTCCCAGGTGTTGAGAGTAGGTAACAACACATCCGCCACATTTACCCTCAACACTGGGGCCCCTCCGGTGCGTGCCTAGTCCTCCTGTTCTCCCAATGACCTGGAACTGTGGTGCCAGGACAACAACCTCTCCCTTAACGTCAGTAAGAGAAAGGAGCTGATGGTGGACTACAGAAAACGGAGGGCGAGCACGCCCCCATCCACATAGACAGAGATGTAGTGGAGCGGGTCGAGAGATTCAAGTTCCTCAGTGTTTACATCATTAAGGAATTAAAATGGTTCACACACACCAACACAGTCGTGAAGAAGGCACGGCAACGCCTCTTCCCCCTCAGGAGGCTGAAAAGATTCATCATGGGCCCTCAGATCCTCAAAAAGTTCTACAGCTGCACCATCAAGAACATCTTTACTGGCTGCATCACCGCCTGGTATGGCAACTGCAAGGCGCTACAGAGGGTAGTGCGTACGGCTCAGTACATCACTGGGGCCTAGCTCCCTGCCATCTAGGGCACCTATACCAGGCGGTGTCAGAGGAAGGCCCTAAAAATTCTAACTCCAGCCAACCAAGTCATAGACTGCTCTCTCTGCTACCGCACGTCAAGCGGTACCGATGCACCAAGTCTGGAATCAACAGAACCCTGAACAGGACCCCTACCTACACTATATGTATAAAAGTATGTGGACACCCCTTCAAATTAGTGGATTTGGCTATTTCAGCCACACCCATTACGGACAGGGGTATAAAATCGAGCACACCGCCATGCAATCTCCATAGACAAACATTGGCAGTAGAATGGCCTTACTGAAGAGCTCAGTGACTTTCATTGTGGCACCGTCATAGAATGCCACCTTTCCAACAAGTCAGTTCATCAAATTTCTGCCCTGCTAGGACTGCCCCGGTCAGCTGTAAATACTGTTATTGTGAAGTGAAACAGTCTAGGAGCAACAACAGCTCAACCGTGAAGTGGTAGGCCACACAAGCTCACAGAATGGGACCTCTGAAATTGTCTGTCCTCGGTTGCAACACTCACTACCAAGTTCCAAATTGCCTCTCGAGGCAACGTCAGCACAAGAACTGTTTGTCTGGGAGCTTCCATGGCTGAGCAGCCACACACAAGCCTAAGATCACCATGCGCAATGGCAAGCGTCGGCTGGAGTGGTGTAAAGCTTGCCGCCATTGGACTCTGGAGCAGTGGAAACGTGTTCTCTGGAGTAATGAGTCACGCTTCAACATCTGAATGGAAGCAAGTCACCGCAGCAATGCTCCAACATCTAGTGGAAAGCCTTTCCAGAAGAGTGGAGGCTGTTCTAGCAGCAAAGGGGAGACCAACTCCATATTAATGCCCATGATTTTGGAATGAGATGTTTGGTGAGCAGGTGTCCACATACTTTTGGTCATGTAGTGTATATGTACATATCTACCTCAATTACCATGTACGCTCGTACTGGTACCCCGTGTATATAGCCAAGTTATTACCTAGTACCCTTGCACATTGACTCGCTACTGGTACCCCGTGTATATAGCCAAGTTATCGTTACTCATCACGTATTTATTATTGGTGTAATTTTTTTATATTATTTTCTGTTGTTGGGAAGGGCTGGTAAGTAAGCATTTCACTGTTACATGCTGACCACACCACTCACGATACTTGCGCGAGCATTGCAAAACAAATTTAGACATGTTATTCAATCATTGCATCCAAGCTGCTCGCGCGCGTCAACGAGCGTCTGCATAGCCAGGCGCTAAAATAGAACTTGCGCTGCAAGTCCCGCCTCTCCCATCTCCTCAATGGTTTATAGGAGCATACTGTATACCCACGTGGGTGATTGAAAGATGAACTGAGCTCCACAGTCCAGTCCAGTTGGTGGTGGTAATGCACATTAAAGTTGGTTGCTATATAAACTCCGAAGAAGAAGAAGAAGGAGGAGAGATGACTAGAAACTAGCTCGGTTTACCCTTTTATCTGTGGATTAATTGTCAGAGTAGAGGACCTTGTGCATTACAGGTAAAATAACAACCCAATGTTTATATCCTAGGACAAATTAGCTAGCAACAGCAAGCTAGCTAGCTAAATTGCCATAAATGTTTAATGCTTTTCGACCTTTCCCCAAGTTAATATAGTTGGTTCAGAGTTCGTTTTGATATTTCAACTTGCGTGTCCTGATCGCATCTGGTGTGTGTGGACAAAATCAACATGCGCACGTGGATGCACACGTTCGCGCACCCGGTCTAGTCAGCATGTTAGTCTACACTTGTTGTTTACGAAGCATGTGACAAATAACATTTGATTTGATTGTGTATTTTCCCTTCAGGGTGGAGCAGGCTGATCTGACCCTAGTAGTGGTGGACTCCACGCAGCTACCCCCAGACCCACAGCTAGTACCAGCCTTCCTCCAGGAGCACCTCAGCACTGTGCTGCCCAGCCCCAGCCCTGAGGCCGGCATGGAGGCTGCCTCAGACAGGGTCCTGCTGGTGCTCAACAAGAGTGATCTGGTACCTGAGGAGCAGAGGGAGAGAACAGAGGGAGAGCTGAGAGAGAGCACGGGTCTCCCCCCTGCATGTTTTCTGTCCTGCTATACCAGTACAGGGCTGGAGGATTTCCTCACTGTGCTGCAGAGCAGGGTCAAGACTCTGTGAGTATAGAGTACAGTTCTGTGTGAATGTTACTGTATACTTCTACATATGTTTCTTAAATGGTTTTCCTGTATATTAGGTAGTCACCATGGGCGGAATCCTATCTCTGATTGATAGATTCATTGTGCAATTCATTTGAAATTAAACGTAGGTAACACTTTGATAGGCAGGGTTGGAAGTTCAATTCCCCGAGTTGACAAGGTACAAATCTATCGTTCTGCCCCTGAACAGGCAGTTAACCAACTGTTCCTAGGCCGTCATTGAAAATAAGAATTTGTTCTTAACTTTTTGTACCTTTATTTTACTAGGTAATAGTAAAATAAAGGTAAAAAAAGAAAATACAAAAACAATATCGCAAGTAAGCTTTTGACAATACCCTACAGTAAGAATTTCATTGTGTCGTTTACACCCCGCCGTATCCTGTGGATACGATGAATAAACTCTGATTAGATTTGATACATCCTGAGTCTTTCAAGAAAGTAACGCTGATAGCAGCTCCCAGACTGAAGATCAAACACCATTATTTTGAAACATTTGGCAGCGCCGGCTGGCTCACCTACATACAGTACATCCGTTATAACACATCTGTTCTATCCAGGTGTGGTGACCCTCTGAGCGGCGCTCCCAGTCTGACCCAGGCCCGTCACAGAGCCCACCTCCAGCAGAGTGTCCAGGCCCTGATTCAGTACCACCAGTACAGAGACCAGGACCTGGCCCTGGCCGCAGAGGGGGTCCGCCTCGCCCTCACCCACCTGGGACGCATTACAGGACGGGTCGGAGCCGAGGAGATCCTGGACATCATATTCAGAGACTTCTGTATAGGGAAATAAATGGTTGAACATGGATACATCTCATGCAGAAAGGACACCCTCACACTAGATCATGTGCCAGGTTGGAACGCACAGACTTAAAATTCTAGCAATATACCAAAATGTAACTCGTGTATTTCATTGTTTGTCCTGATCATTTGAATTGGTGGATCTCAACTCTAGCCATAGCCAGAAGTGTAAACATCTTAGCAGATCATCTGTGACTCTCTTCTGAGTCAATGTGGTTTAACTGTGCTGGTTATAGACCATATCAATGTGGTTTAACTGTGCTGGTTATAGACCATATCAATGTGGTTTGTCAAATAACCTGGGGCTGGGGCACAGTCATTTATTATATCAAACAGGTGATTATGTTTAAGTTGGTCCACTGGACAACAAGCCCACCTCCCAGAACTCCTGTACCCCTCTGTGGGTAGTGGAAGGTACATTCAGCATAACATTCTCTTCTTCAGCTTTGTTGATAGCCCACTACACCAGGCAGAAACATTTCTTAATTTTTATTTTAAAGGATCTAGTGTTACGATATAGAAATTGCATTTGTTTGCTGTTTAGAAAGGATTTTAGCAACCATCTGATCTCCAGATAGAGATGGATCACACTCTGTGATCTGTGGGAAAGAGACAGTTTGGTAGGTGATCATCTCTGTCTTCTGTGGGAAATAAACTGTTTGGAAGGCGATCATCTCTGTTCTATGGGAAAGAGACGGTTTGGTAGGCGATCATCTCTGTGCCCTTTGTTCCCCTCTCAATCTGGCCTTGATTAAATATTTATGTTTCCTCGCTGAACTCCTCACCCCTCTTCCTCAGTTTACTCCTTCTCACCCAGGTCTCTGTCACATAGGCACTGCTCTGCCGTGCACGCACACACCGTCTCTCTGTCACACCGTCTCTCTGTCACATTGTTTACTGTGGGTGTTGCGGGTCCCGACAGAGATCATTGTGGCACAGTCTGTATTTTTCATGCTGCGGTTGGGAGCGGACGGTCAAACCAGACAACTTTGGGATGCAACTCAATATTAGGAAGGTGTCCTTAATGTTTTGTACACTCAGTGTATGTGAGGTCCCAATGCAATAGAGTAGACTGCCTATGCTGGGGTGGGAGAAGCAAGGGGCAGATATCTTTCCAAGGAAATGTACTTCCTAAATATGATTAGGCTATAGTTTACTACATTGCCTAAAAATAATTATTGATCACCCATATTTCTCTGTCTGAAAATCGTCCCACTCCTAAAAGGCAGGCTATAAAACGTTGCTCAAGAGAAAGTGCAAATGTCTCCAACTCAGTTCTCTTTAAACTACATCTACCCTCTTGGCTGATATACCCCAGTAATACAGATGGCCTAATATAATGGGCCACGTGAGAATCTCTGGTAATTTAAACTATTTCTTAGGTTATTTTGGTGGATTTTGATATAGCCTATAGGGCGCAAAATTGCTGGACAATGGCTGACAAGTGAGCTGTGTGCTCACATATGCCTAAATTAACGTTGCGGGACTACGAGTTCAGGTCCAGTTATTCCTGGTGCGAAACGAAAAGCTGCGGAAGCGGTATGAATAAATCAGTTGCGCGCAGACCTCTAGATTTAAATGACTTTCTGTTTGGCATCTACTCAGGCCTTGATGTTTTCTCCAGCAGTTAGGGGATGTGTTTGACCCAGCTGTATAACACTGCTGAATCAATAGAGCACAATGGAGAACCGTAAGCAACAAAAACAAAATACAAGTTATTGGAATTAAGGAAGTCTACATGTATGGGTGGCAATGAGCCGACATTTTGATAATGGACCTGTTGATATGTTATTATCATTAACTTTGGAAATCCTGGAAAAGGCTGCTTGTTTTTCCTTGGAAACTTAATTGTTGGTACCTGGAATTCTCTGATCCTCTGAGAAACAATGTTCCTGATAAGAAAAAAAATGACCATTTAGTATTGTAATCTATGTAATCTAAGTCGGTTAGAACTGGAAGAACACACCAAGGTAAAATGAGTTTAATACTGGATACTCGGTGGATATTCGGTTTTCTTTCAACAATAGAATTGAACCAATAGAATTGAACCAAGCATGCCATGACTATGAAGATGGTATATTCTAAATCGGATGGATAAAAAAAAATCCCCTTCCCCCAAAAAAATGTAATAGTACGTTTTCCTATTTCACTCTTCAATAGGTCTTACACAATGCCTTCTATGACTATGAAAATTATATATTCTGAATCGGGGGGGATGGACAACAATTCACACTTTTTTTGTTTACATTTTGATTTTATTCTGGGGACTTTTATGTAAGAGCTATTGAAGCTTGAAAGCTAAAAATATTAAAATACATTTCCACAAAAAACACCCATGGAAGCTATTGAAGCTTTAAATCCCAAAACTTATATTTTGTATACATTTTTGGTGTGTTTGGATTTTTCTCCATCCACCCCTGATTCAGAATATACCATCTTCTTTGTTATGGCATGCTTGGTTCAATAGCTATTGATGAGAGAACCAAATATCCAATACAACATTTGTTTTACCTAGGTGAAGAACACCTGGAATTCGGCTTGGTGTTTACCAGGATAAACGTGTTGCTTTTACAACAAAGTGATCAAAAGAAAACAAAAACATAATTTTATATTCTTGTTTCTCTATTACAAGGACGTTTTCAACATAACCTTTATTACAAGACAAGACACCAATGGACGTGTAATGGTTGACTGATGAGTGTAGTTTAACCTGTGCGGTAATTGTATTTCCTCTGACGGAGGCGTCTGTGTGCATGCACGTGTGTTGTGAGGAACAGGGTGGCGATGGAGTATAATTGGGGACATTCGGTTTCACATTCACAGATGTGCTCTGTTTGCGCACTCCCCCTGTTTGACCCAGGGTAAGACAGACTGTCTGTGTCTGTGTGTGTTTGACCGACCACACGGGGAAAAACAGTCCTTAAACAAAGGATTTCCTGAGAACAGTAGAGGCTACTTCACCTGTAGTTCCGTCATCCATGATGAACAGACGCAGGCAGTAAAATGATACTGTCAGTCACTACCACGCAGTCCCAGCAAGATGTATCTTATAAACAAGCACTTTTTAGTTGAACTATTATTTTCCTCCAAGAGTGGCTGTATGTTATTAGGCTATAGAGTGGCTGTATGTTATTAGGCTATAGAGTGGCTGTATGTTATTAGGCTATAGAGTGACTGTATGTTATTAGGCTATAGAGTGGCTGTATGTTATTAGGCTATAGAGTGGCTGTATGTTATTAGGCTATAGAGTGGCTGTATGTTATTAGGCTATAGAGTGGCTGTATGTTATTAGGCTATAG
>QNTS01002577.1:95138-114691 GCA_003317085.1 Hucho hucho | reverse complement strand
AGGATGTAGATACATTATATATGGATATATAGACACCCCAGACCAGGATGTAGATACATTATATATGGATATATAGACACCCCAGACCAGGATGTAGATACATTATATATGGTATATAGACACCCCAGACTAGGATGTAGATACATTATATATGGATATATAGACACCCCAGACCAGGATGTAGATACATTATATATGGCTATATTTACGGATGTGTGTATAGACATAGCCATCAGGGAATTCACCTCTGTTATACTAGGTGTCGCAGTGATAACAGTTTTCCCATGTGGAGATATTTACAGACTTCATATTGCATAACAAGGCTATAGACATTATTTTCTCTCCAATTCTTCCACTGTTCTTTAGAAATTTGCAACAACAAAAATATATATATATGTCTTTCACAAAGGACACAACATTAGTGGAAACTGCTGTGGTTCTTAAACTGGTGGTGGGGATTACACTTGTATAACAAAGATCACTCACATTCAAAGAGGAAGAATATTTTAAAAGAATTGCAAATTCAAACTTTTATTTTCTCAAATCGAACAGACTTTAGTAGATGTATTTGCTATCATAAATTAGAATAAAGGATGAGCAAAGGAAGATGTTAATATCTGAAACCAACACACAGAAACATTTAATAAACTTTGAGTTGCGTCTCAGGAAAAATGATTGACATATAATCACATTAACTTTATTTGTACCCATTTATTTTTATTTAACCGGAGTATAAAGTCAAAGGAGATCACAAACACTTTTCCCAGTAAACTGTGAATTCCAGTAGACAATGAATTCCAGTAAACGGTGAATTCCAGTAAACTGTGAATTCCAGTAAACTGTGAATTCCAGTAGACAATGAATTCCAGTAAACTGTGAATTCCAGTAGACAATGAATTCCAGTAAACTGTGAATTCCAGTAGACAATGAATTCCATTAAACTGTGAATTCCAGTAGACAATGAATTCCAGTAGACAATGAATTCCAGTAAACTGTGAATTCCCAGCCTAAACTCAGCAATCAAATACAAATGGAATTACAAAGATAAAGTCAACCCTATTAAATTAATTATTAAATGAATTACATTTAAAAGCGATATGCACTGTTTATACACTGAGTGTACAAAACATTACGGACACCGTCCTGATATTGAGTTGAAGGTAACCTGTCTCCTCCCCTTCATCTACACTGATTGAAGTGGTGTTAACAAGTGACATCAATAAGGAATCATAGCTTTCACCTGGATTCACCCGGTCAGTCTATGTCATGGAAAGAGCAGGTGTCCTTAATGTTTTGTACACTCAGTGTACATTTGTAAATACAGTTTTTAGACTGAGCAAAAATATAAACGCAACATGCAACAATTTCTATGATTTTACTGAGTTACACTTCATAGAAGGAATATTCATTAGGCCCTAATCTATGGATTTCACGACTGGGCAAGGGCACAGCCATGGATGGGCCTGGGAGGGCATAGGCCCACCCACTTGAGAGTTAGGTCCACTCACTGGGGAGCCAGGCCTAGCCAATCAGAATGAGTTTTTCCCCACAAAAGGTATTTTTACAGACAGAAATACTCCTTAGAACCCCCTCCCCCTCCTCAGACGATCCCGCAGGTGAAGAAGCCGGATGTGAAGGTCCTGGGCTGGCGTGGTTACATGTAGTCTGCAGTTGTCAGGCCGGTTGGATGTACTGCCAAATTCTATCAAATGACTTGAAGGTTGCTTATGGTAGACAAATTACCATTCAATTCTCTGGCAACAGCTCTGGTGGACATTCCTGCAGTCAGCAAGCCAATTTAATGCTCCCTCAAAACTTGGGATTGTGTTGTGTGACAAAACTGCACATTTTAGAGTGGCCTTTTATTGTCCGCAGCACAAGGTGCACCTGTGTAATGATCATGTCGTTTAATCAGCTTCTTGATATGCCACACCTGTCAGATGTATGGATTATCTTGGCAAAGAAGAAATGCTCACTAACAGGGATGTTGACAAATTTGTGCACAATTTGAGAGAAATACGTTTTTTGTGCGAATGGAACATTTCTGAGATCTTTTATTTCAGCTCATGGAAAATGGCACCAACACTTCACGTTGCATTGATATTTTTGTTCAGTGTACATGATGTAGGACAGTAGATAGAGCCTATAGTGTCTAGTATTTACACATGGAAATTCTAGGTCTAAGAGCACACGTTGATCATTGAAAGGCACCACACCCAATTCTCCAGGGACCTTATCAGTAGGTGCCTTCATTTTCTCACTCTGTCATGGCCTAGGTAGAGCCTGTGTGAGTGGGCATCTTCCTCACATCCGTCTCTCCTCACCTCACCTGAAGGAACAAACATAGCCGCATCAGTAACAGGATTACGATGTGGTGTCTGATTGATCCAAATTTAATACCTAAACTGGGTTTATTATTACTAACGTCTAGCATTAGGAGATCATTGTCAGCTCAAACTGATCTTTTGAACATGCAATGAGTTATTTATTTAACCTTTATTTCTACTTGACAGTGAGTGTAACACCAGTGATTATGAGAGTCAGTGGTGTGTATGTACCATGGGGGGGTTTACGATCACTGGTGCTGCAATTTATGGCCCCCCCTTCAAAGCTGACATCAGTCCAGTAGGCTTTGGGCTGGTGAGCTGCATTACAGACAAAACATCACAAACGGATTGAGTTTTACAGCAGATCCTCCTGATCCCCAACGCTTTATGAGTTTTACCGGCCAACAAATTTACACAGTAGATCCTCCTGATCCCCAACGCTTTATGAGTTTTACCAGCCAACAAATTTACACAGCAGATCCTCCTGATCCCCAACGCTTTATGGACTCGTCATAATACTTGTGACGTTGCCAAAAATATATAAAAATACAGACAGACACACACACTTGAAACAGTGAATTTCTTAATCGGCATGAGACCTCCGTAGCCCGTAGCTACCGACAAACCATCGGTCAAACTGTGCTTCCTCCTCCTGACTTGTGGTTGTTATTGTCCGTCCATCCCTTAATTTATCTAGTCTGTCTATCTCTTCCTGTGTTCCCCCCGACACCACTATTATGCTGACTGAGTCTTTCTCCTCAGCTATGCACCGGGACAACCATAATTGAAGGCCACAAATCACATTCCAGAGGACGGGAGGGTCACAGTGTTTCCTTGGGTTACATTGCTCAACTGCTAACGTAGGGTTGTAGTGTGCTGGTAATGTAGTTCACTCATACCATAGGGTCTCCACTGATAACAAGCTTCTTTGGTTGGATCTGCTTGCTATCTAAAGTTATTTACAGTTCTGATAGTGTGCACAATTATTATTATCCTATTCTCTTACCTTAGGGTTACAGTTTGTTAGAGCGGTGGTGAGTGACTCAACATTCCCGTTGAGTGTTTTGACCTCAGCCTCCCTCAGAACCAGTCTCTCTCCCTGCAGGCTCTTCTCCTCCCTCAGCCGGTTCTGTTCCTTCAGCAGGGTCTCTACCTGCCTGTCGTGGTTCTCCTGGATCTCTAGCAGCAGCCTGCTGCCCTCCGCCGCTGCCACGCTGCGGTTTTGATGACACTGCTGGAGGTCAAGGGTCAGATGGCTGTTCTGGACCTCCAGGCGACTGGACTGGGCCTGGATGTTTGCCACCTGGATGAAGAGGATAACATATTGTAGCAAATTTGTGGGGTATCCCCAACCGGGACTTGAACCTGGGTCCAGCGACTGTCAAGCCAACACCTTAACTGTTACGCTAAGAGGTCTGAACCTCTTGACAAGGTCGCTAGGTGTTGGCTTAATAATATGTTTAATTAAGATGCTCTACAGAGCCAGGTTGCTGTATGTTTGTTTGTAGAAAGCGATATGCAAATATACTTTTAATTGATTGATACTGTAGGCAGTTGGAAAAAGCAGAAACAGACTGGGACACTGGCTAACCAGTAAACTCCAAGCTAAATTAAACATTCCAATACTTTCAAAGTATGTTACATATATATTTGACCCAGGTCTGGTGTACTCTACATACCTTGCTCCCCACGTTGTCCAGGTATCTCTGGAACTTGTCCTCAACCTCTTTAGACAGGTTGGAGCATCTGGCCCTGATGTTCTCCATCTGCTCTGTCTGCTTCTCACAGGTCAGGTGAAAGGTCATGGAGTGGGGGAACAGGTTGTCGATGCGCACCAGGAAGTTACTGGTCACCATCTGGATCCCCTCCAGAGACTTGGCAAAGTCCTCTTTACACTTCTGGGTGTAGAGTTTCAGGTGTTCCTTCAGGTTGGTGTTTTCCCTCCGCAAAGAGATGGTCTCGAGGTTGTGGGCATCACGGTCCTTGATGGCATTGTCCCTCTCGATGTGGATGTACTGGCTGGTCTTGGTGAAGTTGGCTGTGATCAGTTTGATCATTGCTGCCTGCTGGGAGTTCAGAGCCTGGAGGGTTTTTACCTCAACTGAGGAGTAAAGATATTACAGCAGAAATTGTTGTTACTTGTTATTAGATTGAAATGTTTGGGTCAATGTACTGTGTCAGATCTCTATCACAGTATTAGAATAGAACGCTCTGCCTAAGCCTGAGTGACAAAGGGGAAATAGTAACGTACTGTTAAGAGT
The DNA here is from genome assembly GCA_003317085.1 of Hucho hucho. Lineage (NCBI taxonomy): Eukaryota > Metazoa > Chordata > Actinopteri > Salmoniformes > Salmonidae > Hucho > Hucho hucho. The sequence continues at coordinate 110,103 of QNTS01002577.1, read as the reverse complement.
GCTGATGAGGGTGGAACACCCGACATGGCTCATCTCTATTTTCTTGTCTGCGTCACACTTGCTCTGTGGAGGAAAGAAAGTGTCAGGTTTTGTCTTCATAAATGTTAGCTATGCTCCTCTAATTGAAATAAACTGTCACTTTTTGGAGAGCAAAGTTAGTGTGCAGATATCCTTGTAGGCATGTAAGTGCAAAAACATGTGTTTTTAAATAACTGAGATCAAACATAAATCACTTTTACAAGAGAGAACTGATACATTTTTTGCAGCAGAACCAGTTTAACAAATGGTTCATAAATGTATAATTTTCTCTGCATATAAATTATTTCTCAGATCTAATGCCAAAATAATTCCTGCACACTAAATGCTTCTAGTGCTGTACGTCAGCTCACATGATCAAAATGAGCTAGAATATATTCATATTGCATCATAATGTTACAGTCCCATCTCCTCACCGCTTTCAGTATGAGGGCTTTGATCTGCTCCCCGGAGGCATTAGCTACTTTCTTCAGCGCGGCCACCTCTCCCTCCAGGGCAGTCTTCTCAGCTTTCCTGGCCCCCAGCGCAGCTCCCAGGTCAGCTTTATCCTTCCTCAGGTTAATGTTGTTCTCGCTGATCCTGTTAAAACTCTGCTCCAGCTCCTCCACCCTCCTCTCTTCAGCAGACTTCTCTGGCTGGCCGTAGACCAGGAAGAGCACCAGGCTCACAATGATGAGGGTCTGGATCAGAGAGGAGAAGAAGAAGACGACCCTCATGTAATAGCCGCAGCTCTTTCCCTTTGCCTTGTGGATGTCCTTGGCCTGCGAGTAGCTGTTGCTGCTGTACATCTCTGCTGGATGTTGGTGTGGTCAAGACGAGGGTATTGAAAAGTCAATGGAGGTCTCTTTGGTTTCTCAGGGGAATTTCCCTCCTTCAAAAGCTCTCTTGGTGCTCTCTCAAAAAGTGCTGAAGCCTCAAAATGAGGAAACTCTTAGGTTACTAAAGTTTAAAACGAACCAGAGTCAAATTCTCTGTGTCAGTAGTCCTGTATCTATGTAAAGGGTGACCCTGAGGACCATGTTTATAAACGCTGAGGCACACTTCCTACATTGTGTCTCCTTCCTGGCCCTCCCCTGGCCCCTGGGTAGCCCAGCCCAGCCAGCGCACCGCTCCAGAGGTTATCATAACTTCACCCTGCCCTGCGGTCAGCAGGGACATCTGGGCTGACATCACTTTCACATTGCTAGCACTGCACAGCCCTCCTACAACTGTCAGAGACTATCATGACAGAATAACATATCAAATATATTGAAATAAAACAACAATGCACGTAGACATAGCAAATCCATACAGTAATGTCATGAGTTATTTGCAGATGGGGCATGGCTGAAGGACTGATCCATCTATCTTGGTATGTTAGTGGGAACGTCCATCTTATTGTTCTATAATGTGAACCCAATAGGAGCAGAGATATCAGTTGTTTCATTTGAAAATAAAAAGCATTACAAAAAATTATTCCTTTCTCACCCCTCCCAGACACCAGCCCAGGCTTCTCACAGTCAGGCCTCTCTCACCCCTCCCAGACACCAGCCCAGGCTTCTCACAGTCAGGCCTCTCTCACCCCTCCCAGACACCAGCCCAGACTTCTCACAGTCAGGCCTCTCTCACCCCTCCCAGACACCAAATGTGGACGTGGCCTGTGCAGCACTGTGGGGAATAGTTGTTATTTTGTGATCCCTGAGAGGACGGTTCCTAATTGTTGTTCTGTTAACTCCTGTATCGTAGCTGCCCCTGTGTCTGTGTGCTGCCTGGGGAACAGGAAATAGCATCTGCATGTGTGGATCACATTGTTTATTCATTTGTGGATGGAATGTGATCAGGAATTTGGCATTTGGGTTGTTTAGCATGATATCTGGCGTTTGACTCCGAATTGTGATTTTCTATAATTAATCAGAAGTTACTGGAATTTCTGTTTTGTAATATATTTTTGTACGATTGTTAAAATATTTTACAATATAAAACACACACATACAAACGACAACATACAGACGCACACCTACATGCATATCACCCTGCCCACACCCACCTGTTCACCCCCCCTCCATCTCTTCTCTGCCAAATGGCCTCAAACTGCACAATTGTGTTTCTCTCCGTCACCCACGCACTTTCAACATTTAGATAATAAAGCATTTGACCTTTGGTTGATTGGTTGATTTCCACAGTTTAAGTATACGTTATGGGGGGGGGGCTGCTGTGAGCACTGTGAGTGAATTGCTGAAAGATTGGTTTTTAGAAGCAATGCGTACAGGCACAAAACTTGGTCTAATATATTCGAAAGTCTACTAAAGTGAGACTTTGTTCTTGTAAAACTCGTTTCTTGGCTATTTACATTGATATGTTCTCAAGCTAGGATGCTTTTCAATGTTTGAGTTTGCATCCACTGCTAGCAAAAAGAGACCTCTACTAGTGAGACTGTTACCAAGTTACCTAGTGGCCCTGTTACCAAGGTAACCTTCATTTTTTTTATTTAACCAGGTAAAGTTGACTGAGAACACATTGTCATTTACAGCAATGACCTGGGGAATAGTTACAGGGGAGAGGAGGGGGATGAATGAGCCAAATGTAACCTGGGGATGATTAGGTGGCCGTGGTGGTATGAGGGCCAGATTTGGGAATTTAGCCAGGAAACCGGGGTTAACACCCCTACTCTTACTATAAGTGCAACGTGATCTTTAGTGACCACAGAGTCAGGACAACTGTTTAACGTCTAATCCGAAAGACAGAACCCTACACAGGGCAATGTCCCCAATCACTGCCCTGGGGCATTGGGATGTTTGTCTTAGACCAGAGGAAAGAAATAGTGCCTCCTGGCCCTCAAACACCACTTCCAGCTGCATCTGGTCTCCCATCCAGGACCAACCCTGCCTAGCTTCAGAGGCAAGCCAGCAGTGGGGTGCACGATGGTATGCCGCTGGCTCAAAGCGGCAGCTGAAACATTTTGTCTGTGATATTTTGGTTAGAAGACTCAGATCACAGAATATTAAATTAAATCAAGCAATATACCATATTACTTCTTACTAGTTATACATTTCATGTTTTAGAAACATTGCTAAGCATGCTTTTTAGTGTAATTATGGTGGAAACAAATATTTTGGCTGCTAAAAAATCTGAGTGGCTGGTAGATTATATTTTATCTACCTGCCAGTGCCTGGTATTCAAAAAAAGTTTGTTTTAGGCCTGATTCCACGTCACAATACGTTGACAAATTACGTTGAAACAATGATTGAACCAGGGTGTGCCCAGCGGGTGGCTACTGAAATATTTGATTTCGGTTCTTAAATCCATTTGAGAGGCTGTGATTTGTGATGTTTTTTGTTGTTGAAGCCATAACCTTTATAAGCCATGCTTATAAAAACATATTTTGAAGGGTTATGAGATACAGGTCAGAGGTGACTGACATCTCTGAAACAAAAACAGTCAAAGTTGCCTTTGGCTCCGTAACTCTAAAATAAGACTGTGGTCCTTGCCTTTTGGGTCTCTAATCTCAATAGATACACCTACAAAGCAGTATATTACCAGTGAAACATTAAAGAGACTGTAGCTCCTCGAGTACAGGAGTTGTCAACCATTGCTTGCCTAAACTTTCTAAAGGACATATATAGCACCACCTAGTGGTGAAAAGACATACTGGGTCTGGGACACAAAACACAACATTAGTAGATTAAACCTAACATTTGTCTTTTAATCATCAGATACAGATCAATGAAAATACAATTGACAAAAACAACAGGCAACATAAGTGGGAATATAAACAGCTGATCTGACAAGGCAAACGTACCCCGGATGTAAATAAAACATGAATCAGTCTACAACCCTTCCCAAACAGCCCATTACAACAACCTTGCTCCTGACAGTGCATATAGCTATATTTAGTTATTTCAATGTACGTTTTCCACAAGCCAGCCATGGAAATGGGTGACATCTATTGTGTAGGCCTAGAAGTGCTGCCATGGATTTCACTCTTTAAGACTTGTAGGGAAAACACTGTCCCCAGATCAGGTTTAAAACAAAATGGAATACATACACACATGCTTCCTAATTTCCCCATTGTCATCTCCTAGCCACCCATCTCCTTGTCCAGTTAGAGCAGCGTTCTCCAAGCCTGGTTCTGGAGAGCTACAGCGTGTGCAGACATTTAATCCAGCGCCGGGCACTAACACACTTGACTCAACAAGCTTTTGCTCCAGCCCTGTACTAACACACCTCTTGATTCAGTGTCAAATGAGCAAAAGCCTGCAGACCCTGTAACTCTCCAGGACCAGGGTACTCTGAAGACCCCCAAGTTAAACACTGGCCTCCCACTGGGGGTCCGTCGCTCTACCAGGCACCTCCAGTTAGACGGTGGCCTCTACCTCCTGGGGGTCATCTCCCTCTAGCAGGCTGTAGGAGGCATGGCTCTGGAAGGGTCTCTGGAGGGGGTGGGACAGCAGCTTGGCCATGCAGTTGTGGAGCTCAATGGCTGGCCCACACAGAGATACCTCGAAGTGGTAACAGGTGCCTTTAGAGTCCAGGTTACAGAACGATGTGTAGATGTCCTACAGAGAGAAAACACACGTAAGAAATTACAGTTTAAGTGAAAGGATATTTCCTCTAAGTGGAACAGTTTTTCAGGTTTCAGTGATAGAACAAGAAGTACATTTGGGAAAGTATTCTGACCCATTGACTTTCTCAATTTTGTTACGTTACAGCCTTATTCTAAAAAGGATTAAAAAAATTAAATGTTTGCGAATTTATTAACAATAAAAAAATAGAAAGACCTTATTTACATCAGTATTCAGACCCTTTGATGTGAGACTCGAAATTGAGCTCAGGTGATTGTGTTGAGGCACAATCTGGGGAAGGGTACCAAAACAGCATTTCTGCAGCATTGAAGGTCCCCAAAAACACAGTGTCCTCCATCATTCTTAAATGGAAGAAGTTTGGAACCACCAAGACTCTTCCTAGAGCTGGCCGCCCAGGCAAACTGAGCAATCGGGGGAGAAGGCCCTTGGTCAGGGAGGTGACCAAGAAACCGATGGTCACTCTGACAGAGCTCCAGAGTTCCTCTGTGGAGATGGGAGAACTTTCCAGAAGGACAACCATTTCTGCAGCACTCCACCAATCAGGCCTTTATGGTAGAGTGGGCAGACGGAAGCCACTCCTCAGTAAAAGGCACATGACAGCCCGCTTGGAGTTTGCCAAAAGGCACCTAAAGGACTCTCAGACCATGAGAAACAAGATTCTCTGGTCTGATGAAACCAAGATTGAACTTTTTGGTCTGAATGCCAAGTGTCACGTCTGGAGGAAACCTGGCACAATCCCTACGGTGAAGCATGGTGGTGTCAGCATCATGCTGTGGGGATGTTTTTCAGCAGCAGGGACTGGGTGACAAGTCAGGATGGAGGGAAAGATAAACGGACGAAAGTACAGAGAGATCCTTGATGAACACCTGCTCCAGAGCGCTCACAACCCTAAGCACACAGCCAAGACAAAGCAGGAATGGCTTCAGGACAATTCTCTGAATTTACATGAGTGGCCCAGCCAGAGCCCGGACTAGAACTGGTTCGAGCATCTCTGAAGAGACCTGGAAATAGCTTTTAATTTTTTATTTTTTTTTATACATTTGCAAAAATGGCTAAAAAACAGTTTTTGCTTTGTCATTATGGGGCATTGTGTGTAGATTGATGAGGAAAAAAACTATTTAATACATTTTAGAATAATGCTGCAATGTAACAAAATGTGGAAAAAGTCAAGGGGTCTGAATACTTTGCGAATGCACTGTATATACAAAAGTACGTGGACACCCCTTCAAATTTGTGGATTTGGCTATTTCAGCCACACCCATTGTTGACGGGTGTATAAACTCAAGCACACAGCAATCTCCATAGACAAATATTGGCAGTAGAATGGCCTTACTGAGGAGCTCAGTGACTTTCAATGTGGCACCGTCATAGGATGCCACCTTTCCAACTAGTCAGTTCGTCAGATTTCTGCCCTGCTAGAGCTGCCCCAGTCAACTGTAAGTGCTGTTATTGTGAAGTGGAAACGTCTAGGAGCAACAACGGCTCAGCCGCAAAGTGGTAGGACACACAAGCTCACAGAACGGGACCGCCGAGTGCTGAAAGATTCCAAACTGCCTCTGGAAGCAATGTCAGCACAAAAACTGTTCGTCGGGAGCTTCATGAAATGGGTTTCCATGGCTGAGCAGCCACACACAACTCTAAGATCACCATGCGCAATGCCACGCGTCGGGTAGAGTGGTGTAAAGCTTGCCGCCATTGGACTCTGGAGCAGTGGAAACGTGTTCTCTGGAGTGATGAATCCCTCAATGTGATCAAGACAAAGGAGATGATTGTGGACTACAGAAAAAAGAGGACCGAGCATGGCCCCATTCTCATCGACGGGACTGTAGTGGAGCAGGTTGAGAGCTTCAAGTTCCTTGGTGTCCACATCACCAACAAACTAACATGGTCCAAGCACACCAAGACAGTCGTGAAGCGGGCACGACAAAACCTATTCCCCCTCAGGAGACTGAAAAGATTTGGCATGGGACCTCAGATCCTCAAAAGGTTCTACAGGTGCACCATCGAGAGCATCCTGACCGGTTGCATCACTGCCTGGTATGGCAACTGCTCGGCCTCCGACCGCAAGGCACTACAGAGGGTAGTGCGTACGACCAAGTACATCACTGGGTCCAAGCTTCCTGCCATCCAGGACCTCTATACCAGGCGGTGTCAGAGGAAGGCCCTAAAAATTGTCAAAGACTACAGCCACCCTAGTAGAGATAGTTCTCTCTGCTACCGCACGGCAAGCGGTACCGGAGCGCCAAGTCTAGGTCCAAGAGGCTTCTACACAGCTTCTACCCCCAATCCATAAGACTCCTGAACATCTAATCAAATGGCTACCCAGACTATTTGCATTGCCCCCCCTGTTATTATCATCTATGCATAGTCACTTTAATAACTCTACCTACATGTACATTTTACCTCAATTACCTAAACTAACCGGTGCCTCCGCATGTTGACTCTATACCGTTACCTTCCTGTATAGTCTCGCTATTGCTATTTTACTGCTGCCCTTTAATTACTTGTTACTTTTATTTGTTATTCAAATATATATATTTGTTTTAACTGCATTGTTGGTTAGGAGCTCGTAAGTAAGCATTTCACTGTAAGGTTACACCTGTTGTATTCAGCGCATGCGACTAATAAAATGTGATTTGATGAATCACGCTTCAACATCTGGCAGTCCAACAGACGAATCTGGGTTTGGTGGATGCCAGGAGAACCCTACCTGCCCGAATGCATAGCACTGCCAACTGTAACATTTGGTGGAGGATGAATAATGTCTGGGGCTGTTTTTCATTGTTCGGGTTAGGACCTTAAGTTCCAGTGAAGGGAAGTCTTAACGCTACATCATACAATGACATTCTAGACAATTCTGTGCTTCCAACTTTGTGGACACAGTTTGTGGAAGGCCCTTTCCTGTTTCAGCATGACAATGCCCCCATGCACAAAGCGAGATCCATACAGAAATGGTTTGTCGAGATCGGTGTTGAAGAACTTGACTGGCCTGCACAGAGCCCTGACCTCAACCCATCGAACACCTTTGGGATGAATTGGAACACCGACTGCAAGCCAGGCCTAATCTCCCAACACCAGTGTCCAACCTCACTAATGCTCTTGTGGCGGAATTGAAGCAAGTCCCCGCAGCAATGTTCCAACATCTAGTGGAAAGCCTTCCCAGAAGAGTGGAGGCTGTTATAGCAGCAAAGGGGGACCAACTCCATATTAATGCCCATGATTTTGGAATGAGATGATCGACGAGCAGGTGTCCACTTACTTTTGGTCATGTAGTGTACATGAGCTGTAAGGTGCCACTATAAGATGGAACAGTGTTTTTCCAGCAGCTATCACAATCTCACATAGTAACATTTCAGAGCTTGGATGAATGTCTGTGCCGTTCTCCTTGAATCCCTCCATCCCCTCCCTCTCCTCGACCACTCACCCTCCAGCTGGCCTCATCCCCCTGCTCCTCAGCCCCGTTGTGAAGGTAAACCACATCAAAGAAGAAGTAAGGAGACAGCAGCATGCTCTACAGGATGAGACAAGGACAGTTAGTGTCTCTGTTCAACATAATACCACAAACACTGAAAGAGCTAGGTCTCACCACAGATATAAGACATGTGATACACAGCTGTACATAGTAGTATTCAGTGACAAGTGCCAGAGGAAAAATTGCAAGATTATGTTATAATACTTTTACTGCATCAAATGGTTGTTTTATTTCAACTGAATAGAGTATTCTGTTAACTATTGTGTGTGTGTGTGTTCTACTGAGGATGGGGCCTCTGGGAGATAACACTGACAGGAGATTTACGATGTCTTTTGGGTGATAAAACCTCAAGAGCATTCCAGAGCATGAGTTAAATGTTTCTGTTCTATATGGTACCAGAGAGAGATGGCTCCAGTTTGGAGTCGGAGGGCCAGACACTGGTCTATACAATGAAAACTGTTGACACAGCAGATACTGTCTGCTATGCATTATAGGTATCTTTCATACAGATCTTAACCGTATGACCCATTCTATATATCTGTTGTTCGTCATGTAGGTTGAAAGGGGTGTATCTTGGCTATAAAAGACCTTTGTGCTTTTGTCTTGGCGCTCTCAACGGATCATCAGAGACGGTGATTCGTTGATCAGCCATCGCTATTGCAAAGCTCTCACTATTAAAGTATAACTCTGACTTGTGTGATAAGTTTGTCTCTCCTCATTTGATAGTAAAGAAATTAACCACCACACGAGTCAGAGCAGTAGACGTCTGATAAGGTCATTACTACTATACCACCACTGGATCAACCTACTACTGTCTACTGCTAACTCTACTACTATACCACCACTGGATCAACCTACTACTGTCTACTGCTAACTCTACTACTATACCACCACTGGATCAACCTACTACTGTCTACTGCTAACTCTACTATAGTAGATCCAGTGTTGGTATAGTAGTAGAGTTAGCAGTAGACAGTAGTAGGTTGATCCAGTGGTGGTATAGTAGTAGAGTTAGCAGTAGACAGTAGTAGGTTGATCCAGTGTTGGTATAGTAGTAGAGTTAGCAGTAGACAGTAGTAGGTTGATCCAGTGGTGGTCCAGTATTGTCCCTTACATTGACAGCATCTGAGGGGCTGAACTGCAGCTGTCCAGCGTGTCTACTGTAGATGAGGAGAGTCCTGACTACAAACGGAGGGGGGATGGTCTGGATGTTGTCCATCAGAGGAAGATCTATCTTCTGACGGCTACACGGACAGAAGAGGGTACAGGACAACAGTTAGAACTACAGCAGAGGGTACAGGACAACAGTTAAAACTACAGCAGAGGGTACAGGACAACAGTTAGAACTACAGCAGAGGGTACAGGACAACAGTTAGAACTACAGCAGAGGGTACAGGACAACAGTTAGAACTACAGCAGAGGGTACAGGACAACAGTTAGAACTACAGCAGAAGGGAAAAGTAGAGAAGTGATTAAAGGAGGAAGTGATGTAACTTACATAACACTAAGAAGATCCTCCAGATCTGGTGAAGGATATTAAGGAGAGAACTTCTAGGATGTTTAGCCCCAACAGTAATACAATACCACACTAGACTACACTACAGGCTGAATGGCTTGTTGTTGTTGTGACAGAGGAAGGATACTGAAGGTTTCACATACGTTGGTGTCCAGGTCATAGAGACAGCTGCACAGCTCCCTGGGGTCAGAGGTGAAACCTGACAGCTAACAGAGTGCAACACACACACATGCATTCATACATATGGAAAGGATGGAATAGAATTATACTCAAATTGGAAATACAGCACCATGTGATAACTGAGCATAATAATAACAGTTTGGTTGTGGCCTTCAGGAAAAATACATTTACTTAAAGTGAATGGGTCAACAACACTCACCCACAGGGCATCATCATTAACAACCACCAGGGCAAACTCATGGCGCTTGTCAATCTTGTGCTTTGTTCTCACAAACATCTCAATCATCTTCTGGGAAATATTGAGAGCGTTGGTCTTGGATCTGAAGGGAGAGGAAAGTATTCAGAACTTTGGACATAGAGAGTGGCCACTTCACGTGTCGTCAAGCAGATAAGAGATATGGGGCAGGTAGCATAGTGGTTAGAGCGTTGGGCCAATAACCCAAAGGTTGCTTGATTGAATCCCCGAGCTGACAAGGTAAACATTTGTCGCTCTGCCCCTGAACAAGGCAGTTAACCCACTGTTCCTAGGCTGTCATTGTAAATAAGAATTTGTTCTTAACTGACTTGCCTAGTTAAATAAAAGGTTAAATACGCTAACAAGACCAGAAGTAGAACTCACCCATTGAAGGACTCCAGCTTTTGTGATGACATCTCTTCAGAGAGATCCAAACAGATGATCTGTCATAATAAAAAATATAGGATTACAATCTTATAACAACATGGTCTGAGCCAATCCCTTTGCACGTCCTTTCATTTAGACTAAATCACAGGAGTGAACTGCATTAGGCCAATATCTCTCACAATGACATCCCTTTGATCTCATTCCGGTTCTAGTCATCAACAATACAGGACCACGCACCACTTTCTCTGGACAGTTGACGCGGGGGGCTCGTAGCTGGAACTCTGCCGTGGGAGGGATGGGGGGCGTCAGAGGGGGAGGAGCCTGGGAGGGTTTGGGCCTGTCCTTGGCTACTGGTGTGGGGGTGGGTAGGCCTACTATGGCATTGACAGTAGCTGCCACTATAGGGGCTACGGTCTGGGCTGTGGTGGTGGTGGAGCTAGGAGGACTGTCGCTGGTCGAGGCCTCCCCCTCTCCCTCCACTCGGCTGCCAACTGCGGGCTGCGGGGTGCTGGGATTGCTGTTGCCTAGGCTACCAGTGCTGCTGCGCCGGTCCTCTGCACCCTCCGGGTTGGAGCGTGTTCTGGGCCGCAGCTCCACCGATCGCTCCTCTCCGTCTGCTGGGCCGGGCTGTGGGGTCTCCATGGATACTGGTTGCTGCAGGGATACATCATCACATCACACATTTTAGTTATTCATTTATTTTAAAGGTTATTTGATGGAAACAGATGAGCTTAAATATGGACACAATGAATGACACGTGTGATGCATCCATGTGGGTTAGTGCTCTCCAGGGTCCTTGAGACATCCCTACCCTAAAGCCTAACCCCTACTCTAATCGTTTTACATGTCAACTTCAATGGGGTGTGGTCAGAGTTGGGACGTCCCAAGGAACCCGTTTAGACATCAATCCGTGTGGTGCATTGGCCGGCCTGCTACTGGATTTGGTGCTGGGGGGAGAGGTGATATATTTGGCCTGCAGCCCTAGTGCGAGTTGCGGAACCAGGGCGCATTCTCTAGTCTAGACAAGTCCATAACCCTTCCTCGGAAATCCTCTCGGCTGTCAGGTGCAGGCAGTCAGTGACGCAGCAGCCAGCCTCTCGACAGCAACAGTGAATCAAATGGCAGTTCCCTTTTCACTGTACACGCGTTTCCGGACAGGGCAAAATGTGAGCCTAATCTCAAAAACAGCGCAAGAGGCTGCATATTGAATACATCCAGGGGATGAATCAAGATGAATGCATAGCTAGCAAACCAGCTAGCTAAATACTGGAACTAGCAATGAAAATGAAGACAATCAAGACACCGGCTCAGGCGGCTGGCAGGCTAGCTAACGTTAGCAATCTCAGCATCGAAACTAAAGCATACATCGTCAGATATGCGTAAACATAGTTTGATTTAAAACGCCAACTTACATTTTTTTTCTCTCCAGGAAATACCTCGGTTATACGTCTATAAAACGAAGAAAACTAATTAAATATAGTTCATATTTCGCTAACTATTTGTTGTGTACGGCCATCTTCCTGACCGGAAGGTCGTCAATCAGGAATTCCGGCAGCGGGGAATTGTGGTTATTGTAGTCCAAATATGAAATTGTCCTGTAAAATCATATAATACTATATGTAATCAGACACATTGTTGCTAATATTATGTCAATGGGTCCACTTATTTTCAGCAAACAAGTAACTTCCCCTTTACCTCATTTGCACACATTGTATATAGATTTGTTTTTCTACTGTATTATTGACTGTGTGTTTGTTTATTCCATGTGTAACTCTGTGTTGTTGTTTGTGTCGAACTGCTTTGCTTTATCTTGGCCAGGTCACAGTTGTAAATGAGAACTTGTTCTCAACTTGCCTACCTGGTTAAATAAAGGTGAAATATATATATTCTTTTAAATTATAGCATTACACAATTCAAGTAAATAATTTAGCAACTTGAAGTTTATTAGTTAATCATAAACATGAAGTGGACTTGGAAGCGCATTAAGAAGGATTACCAACCATATCGCCACTCAAATGCTTATGCTTAGCTTCTGAAAGTGGGCATCTCAACTGAGATAAAAACACAGTATAAAATCAGAGACAGACAGGAAGAGATCCAATGCGAGGTAGAACAAGGGTTGGGTTGGGATCACTATCTGACTTTTTTCTCTCCTTTTGCTACTAGATGCCAAAACGCCTTTATCTATGTATTGTGATATCCTGGAGCTGAGATGGAGCTGGAACAGACAGAGTGCTGCCACTGAACTCCTAAAACTAAAATACCAAATACACCAGAGGCTTCACACAGATAGAGAGATACAGAAATAGACAAATAGAAAGAGAGAAATGGTGAGTGTCTGAGAGAGAGAGAAAGAGATGGGAGGGGGGCTCCCAGTCGAGCAGGGCAGGCAGCACACAGGCAGGCAGAAGTTTACAACAGAGAGAAACGGAGGAACCATTGGAAGGTATAATTATACAAAACTACAGGCAACAGGATAGCAGTGTCTAGCTGCAGCAGCACCACTGAGGTTAGCTCAGTTCTCGAGTGTTTAATGGCAGTTAGTGGACAACAAATAGAAGCAGGAGATTCACAGTGAACTTCTGACACAGAAGCCATGGAGGTAAGTCTATCATGTCCTCTTTGGTAACTGATATTTTTTTTGGGGGGGGGGTTGTCAATTTGATCTTGTACCAAACCAAGCATGACAAACGTTCAAAGGTGCTGACTGCTGGCACGAAAACATTTGAGGGGTAGCCTTCCTAACAGTCATATTAGAGTGTTTTTTTTACTGTGAAGGCTACGTGTACCTGTACACTAACCCACATTTTGCAATGAACTCACACCATTGATGTCTTTCATTGGACTTTTGTGTGTCAGATAATGCAGGGACCAGCTTCTTTTATTACTTCAAAGTCTGTCTGTGTATCTATCTGGTTGTATGATTGTCTTTGAAAGCTTGATATGATCTGTGGTTCCACCTCTAACCTTCCACATTCTTCTGTCCACTGCTTACTGTGTGTTGTACAGGTACCACAGTCACTAATGTCCCTTATACGTTGCTTAAAAGACAACTGTGTTTAACAGTTCAAGTAGGTTGATTTGTAAATGTTATACACTATCAGAATTAAAGCAAGTAGTTGTAAAAGAGTGATGTTGTTTTCAGTTTGGCATGAGTTATAGGTGTTTTTTGGGCTACATATTTCTGAGCAGGAAGTGGTTTTGCAGGATGCTTCTGTTTCCTCCACTTCCGCTTCTCAAAACAATGGCTGTCCAAAGAGAACAACAATAACCTCCATGTCATGAGCACAGCAGCTGTCAGTCATTTAATGGGGAGCTCTATGGAAAGGTCATATCAAATCCTTAGTGTTTGTTTACAGTAAAAAATAAAGGTCATATCAAATCCTTAGTGTTTGTTTACAGTAAAAAACAAAGATCATATCAAATCATTAGTGTTTGTTTACAGTAAAAAACAAAGGTCATATCAAATCATTAGTGTTTGTTTACAGTAAAAAACAAAGGTCATATAAAATCATTAGTGTGTGTTTACAGTAAAAAACAAAGGTCATATCAAATCATTAGTGTTTGTTTACAATAAAAAACAAAGGTCATATCAAATCATTAGTGTTTGTTTGAATTGACTCAGGGCCAATATATTTTATGAAACAAAATGTAGTCAGAAAAAAAATCCATTATTTCCACACAGGAGTTCAAACGAGGGAGATCTGATACCCTGGACATACAGTTAGAGGGTGAGGAGATGACACCGGTTACCCTGGTAACCACAATGACCCCTGACCCCGAGGTGAACTCTGAGCCCTCCCAGGCAGAGCTGGCTCAGTGTGAGGCGGAGGTGGGAACTCTACTCAGCATCATTGCTGAACTCAACAGGAAAATGGGCGCATTACAAGCACCAAGGTGTGTGTTAGAGAGAAAGAGAGAGAGGACATTCTTCACGGAGCTGTAAAATATCACTAGACTTGCCCTGAGCTGCTGGTTCATTGAAAGACTTATTTTTTTCCTCTTCAGTGATCCAGATGACCTTAAACCACAGGAGCCAGTCATCCTCCCTCCGGCTCCAGCCTCCCTGTCCAGCCCTCCTCCATCCCTCTGCAACCCAGAGAAACACACTGGCACCGCATCTAAAGCACCAGTAACCAACAGAGGTTGGCATAGGCTCCATGGCATGACTTCACAATTCACAATACCCAAACATCCATCTCTCTCTCTGTGTGTGCTGTGCTTTGTGGCATTGAGCAGAAAGGGATGATGGTTGTAGTTCTGGCTACTGTGCCAGACCAAACATAATCTATTTGTGTGTCCAAAGAAAAGAACAGCCTCTATTATTTGGGAGGTTTTCATTTTCTTGGTAATCCGTGTGTTTTTGTTTCTTGGTCATGATCTTCTGAATGCTCATTTAGAAACAGTAGAAAGCGTGTATCTTCTTCAGACAATCTGCAGTTTACCCATATCCTAACCTCATCCCCAGGCTCAGTTTACCCATATCCTAACCTCATCCCCAGGCTCAGTTTACCCATATCCTAACCTCATCCCCAGGCTCAGTTTACCCATATCCTAACCTCATCCCCAGGCTCAGT
>QNTS01002577.1:75777-94761 GCA_003317085.1 Hucho hucho | reverse complement strand
CATATCCTAACCTCATCCCCAGGCTCAGTTTACCCATATCCTAACCTCATCCCCAGGCTCAGTTTACCCATATCCTAACCTCAACCCCAGGCTCAGTTTACCCATATCCTAACCTCATCCCCAGGCTCACTTTACCCACATCCTAACCTCAACCCCAGGCTCAGTTTACCCACATCCTAACCTCAACCCCAGGCTCAGTTTACCCATATCCTAACCTCATCCCCAGGCTCAGTTTACCCATATCCTAACCTCATCCCCAGGCTCAGTTTACCCACATCCTAACCTCATTATATTTGGACATTGGGATTACCAATATCCAAATATTAGCAGTTGAGTACAAAGAGTGGACAATCAGTACGTTAACCACATCCTTCACAACATTTATAATGAATAGAATATATAGACTTTCTAAATGGTGTACAGATCTTTAGTGATGACCGTAATAGCGTGTCTGCTCTGTGTTGTCCTGCAGAGGGTAGTGGTGAGGTGTGGTCAGAACTCCAGGGAGTCATGTCTGTTCTGGAGGGTTCCATCAACACCAGGAGGGCCTGGGCTGCCTCTCACACTGCCTGTGGCCAGGACGGACAGACGGAACACCTCACAGCCGCCAGGGACAGCTGGGTACAAGTAACACAGGTGAGACATGGTCACAATCTCAGGTGACAAGGAGTGATGTGACCTAATTTTTTATTACCATGTAACAAGCTAGTTGGAATAACGCTTAATCAACTTGAACTATATTTAAACTTGTAACTTTATTTTGACACACTAACAGGATATTTTTTGAACACGGGCTACAGTGCTGTAACTACCAGTTGAGTGACCTATGTAGGCTAATTACCACGTGGGCCTCAAAACCTAATTACCCTGGAATCATGCCTAACTAATTAAGTTAAGTGTGACCTCAAACTTCTCCTCAGGTCTTAGAGGAGATGGAGAGAGAGTTTGGGATCTCGTACCCATCTGGTCTGCCCCCTGAGGAGCGTCAGCAATACCAGAAGGACATCCTGGCACTTCACCAGCGGAACTGTGACCTGCGCAGCAGCCTGCAGAGCAGACAGGAAGAACTGGAGGGGGCAAAGGTCACGGTGGGAGACATAGAGGTGGAGAGGAACAGTCTACATGAGAGGGTAGGTGGAAGTGCAACAGGCTACTAAGATCTAAAAGGATTTGCGTAATCAATTTGGTGAAAACTCCAACTAGCCAATCAGAGCGCTAGGGAGAGTTTACTGTATCTTTCTGATCTAGCATCATAATGCTTTGGTTGAAACCACAATGGTCAAACTATGTCTGTCTGCTGGCGAATGGCTAAACTCTCTCTTTGTATGGGTCTGGTACCAGTTACTGTGTCTCCATAAGGCGTGGCGATCAGGCAGCCTCTCTCCTCCCTACAGCTCCTCAGGGAGCTCAAGTGGTGTGGTTGTGAGTCCTGGCTGGGCCTCCCCTAGCTCCCCTGGTTCCACTTCATTCCTTGGCTCTCCTCCCTTCCCCGGGTCACCTTTGTTCCTCAGGAGACCCATCGCCATGGGGATCTTCCCGGCCCTCTCAACTGGGGGGGACATATCCTCCTCGGCCTCTCCATCACCCTCCCCCTGGCCTGGGAGTGTCCCACAAGGCAGCCCCTGTCCTAGCCCCAGCCCCAGCGTCAGCCTGGAGGGTGAGACAGACAGACTACAGAGGTACGTACAACTGAGAGGGTTAATTTCCAAAATTACAACTTGGAATAGATCCAAGATCTGCTGGTGTGGGTCAGTGTTTCCCAAGTGTTGTGTGGTGTGTTGTGGTGTGTTGTGTTGTGTGTTGTATGTGGTGTGGTGTGTGTTGTGTGGTGTGTGCTGTGTTGTGTGTGGTGTGATGTGATGTGTGTGGTGTGATGTGTGTTGTGTGTTGTTGTGTGTTGTGTGTTGTGGTGTGTGTTGTTGTGTGTTGTGTTGTTGTGTGTGGTGTGTGGTGTGTGTTGTGTGTTGTGTTGTTGTGTGTTGTGTTGTTGTGTTGTTGTGTGTTGTGTGTTGTGTTGTGTGTTGTGTTGTTATGTGTCGTGGCCCTGACCTCCCTGGTTAACCCCAACAGGTGCATAGAAAAGCTGAAGGCCCGGAACGAGCGTCTGACTGCAGCTCTGGACAGGAGAAAGGGAGAGTCTGAGCAGATCAGTATGACGCTCAGCAGACACGAAGCTGACAGCACAGCCCTGCAGATGGCTCTCCAATACTGGTACAGACACACACACACACCACAGGCCTGCAACTTCACAACGTAGTTTGACATAATACATTTTAATTTGTCATTAAATGCTTGGTAAACAACAGGTGAAGACTAACAGTGAAATGCTTAATTTTTAACTCTTCCAACAATGCAGAGTTAAAGATAAAGATAAAACAAATAATAAACAGAAAGTAACACAAGGAATAAATACACAGTGAATAACAATAACAAGTAAAAATAACATGGCTATATACAGGGAGTAGAAAATAACATGGCTACATACAGGAAGTAGAAAATAACATGGCTATATACAGGGAGTAGAAAATAACATGGATACATACAGGAAGTAGAAAATAACATGGCTATATACAGGGAGTAGAAAATAACATGGCTACATACAGGAAGTAGAAAATAACATGGCTACATACAGGAAGTAGAAAATAACATGGCTACATACAGGAAGTAGAAAATAACATGGCTACATACAGGAAGTAGAAAATAACATGGCTATATACAGGGAGTAGAAAATAACATGGCTACATACAGGAAGTAGAAAATAACATGGCTATATACAGGAAGTAGAAAATAACATGGCTATATACAGGGAGTAGCAAAACCGAGTCCATGTGCAGAGGGTAATTGAGGTAGATGTGTACATGACTAGGCAACAAGATAGATAATAAACAGTAGCAGGAGTGTATGTGGTGAGTGTGTGTGAGTGTGTGTGAGTGTGTGTGTGCAGGCATTTGTAGTCTGTATGTGTTTGTTGAGGTGTCAGTGTAAGTATGTGTGAGTGTGTGGGTAGAGTCCAGTGTGTGTGTGTTGAGGTGTCAGTGTAAGTATGTGTGAGTGTGTGGGTAGAGTGCAGTGTGTGTGTGTTGAAGTGTCAGTGTAAGTATGTGTGAGTGTGTGGGTAGAGTGCAGTGTGTGTGTGTTGAGGTGTCAGTGTAAGTATGTGTGAGTGTGTGTGCATACAGTCAGTACAAGAGAGTTTGTGCAAAACAGGGTCAATGCAGATAGTCCGGGTTGCCCTTTGATTAGCTATTTAACAGTCTAATGGCTTGGGGGTAGAAGCTGTTCAGAGTCCTGTTGGTCCCTGGTAGCTCTTGCCGTGCGGTAGCAGAGAGAACAGTCTATGACTTGGGTGGCTGGGCCTTCCTCTGACACCGCCTGGTATACAGGTCCTGGATGGCAGGGAGCTTGGCCCCCAGTGATGTACTGGGCCGTACGCACTACCCTCTGTAGTGCCTTGCAATTGTCGTACCAAGTGGGTATGCAGCTCGTCAAGATGCTCTCATTGGTGCAGCTGTCTATGTTTTTGAGGATCTGAGGGCCCATGTCAAATCTTTTCAGCCTCCTGAGGGGGAAGAGACGCTGTCGTGCCCTCTTCACAACTGTGTGGGTTTGTGTGGACCATGTTCATTTCTGAGTGGACACCGAGGAACATGAATCTCTCGACCCGCTCCACTACAGCACCATTGATGTGGATGGGGGCGTGCTCGCCCCTACGTTTCCTGTAGTCCACGATCAGCTCCTTTGTCTTGCTGACGTTGAGGGAGAGGTTGTTGTCCTGGCACCATACTGCCAGGTTTCTGACCTACTCCCTATAGGCTTCCTCATCGTCATCGGTGATCAGTCCTACCGCCGTCGTGTCGTCAGCGAACTTGATGATGGTGTTTGGAGTCGTACCCTACATTGTAGCACTTAATCTCGTCCACCAGCCGGCTCTTTCTCTATGGAACATATGTGGTAGCAATTGAGCCTGGGGATGAGGTTATGTAGAACTGTATCCTACATCTGTGTTAAATGTACATACATTCCATGGTGACACCTGTTCCTCTATGACTATGTGCTTTGAGAGTGTTGTGCTGCTGCTATATATACTGATGAAACATTTTCCCTGTTTGATTGACAGCGAGGAGTGTGAGGAGGCCTACAGTGAGTTACTGTCTGTGTACGAGGGCAGGAAACAGCAGGTCATACCACACTGGAGACACATAGCAGGTGGCTAACTCACACACACAAATGCACGTCACACACACACGCCTCAACTACTCTTTATGGAAAACACACAAACACACTCGCAGTTTGCACGCGCGCATGCGCACACACACACACACACACACACACACACACACACAC
The DNA here is from genome assembly GCA_003317085.1 of Hucho hucho. Classification (NCBI taxonomy): domain Eukaryota; kingdom Metazoa; phylum Chordata; class Actinopteri; order Salmoniformes; family Salmonidae; genus Hucho; species Hucho hucho. Next base: position 90,417 of record QNTS01002577.1, on the reverse strand, counting down.
ACACTCATAGCAGTTCATTCCTCTTCCCAGGCCCGGTCATGGAGAGTCAGCAGCCCAACAGTCCCAGGCCGTCCCTTAAGAGTCTAAGAACTGAGGAGTTGTCAACCTCCTTCTCAACACCAGGGGGTGCTGCTGAGACAGAAACACACATCCAGACCAGGTTCCATCTCTATTATACAGCCAGGTCTGTCTGTGGCAGATGAAATAGCATCTTCTGACTACAATAGAAAAACTGTTATTGTCCACACCATGTGGAAATCTCCCTTTGGCTTCATGCAATAACATTGACAAACATTTAAAACTGAAACAACATCAAAACATTGTCTGATAACACAACCTACTCTCACCACAGAGGGTACGAAGTAGAGGGGTGCGAGGCGGACATTCGGGAGCGTATCGAGCGGTTGAAGCAGGACAGGGCAGCAGTGTGTGTCCCTAAGCCAGGGCCTGGAGGAGAGGGGAATCTCAGCCCAGATACAGGCACCCTGGCTGGGCTTAGAGGGAGCCACGGAGGACAGGGGGGCCAGGACACCTCCAACCCCCAGAGCACCAAGAGAGAGAAGGCTGTTCTGCTCTATGACCTGGTCACTGTCAGGGTGGGTGATATATGTTGTACTATACACTCTACTGTACTGTGTCGGCTTTACATTCAATTCATGAAATATGATTCTGAATACTAGAATTATGGACATACTATTTCTGTCTTTGATTATCCAACAGTATAACTATATCTTTGCTATATACATGGTGTGTATAGTTTTGACCAAAGAGAGATACAATGACTCTATTTTTTGTTTTACAATAAGCAACTACAGAGTAGTAGGCTGTAAGATCCAGAGGTGAAGATATCAACATAATAATCACAGTGTAATGAGCATAGCCCAGAACCATGGTGTGGAATCACAATAATCATTTCAAAGGAATAATTGGAGTCGTTTAAATTCAGAAAGCTGCTAAATTCATCCTCATTTGCATATAGCCAGGAGAGGCCAAACTATTTATAGAGGCAGATATTTCCAGACAGATATTTCCAGACAGATATTTCTAGACGGACCGATTGAGTCTACATTAGTGGTTGTCTTTAATGCTGTCCTTTGGAAGCTTCCTCTGATGCACCAAAAAACAAAACCAATATTTATAGTCTCGACCCACTTTTTTTTTGTCTCGAACCAAAAGGAATCATTCACTAACGACTAGTGTGTTCTTCAGGAAATGTCTGAGCTTGGCTATATGGTCATGTCTTAGCGTTGTGAACCTCTGTAGCTCAATTGGTAGAGTGTGACGCTTGCATTGTCACGATAGTGGGTTCTATTCCTGGGACCACCCATAGGTAAAACATGCATGACTGTAAGACAAGCGTCTGCTGAGTGGAATACGTTATTATATGATCTATTATACAGGAGGAGATGTCGGAGCTGCGAGGTCTAATACGTCTGACGGAGAAGGAGCGGAGGTGTCTGGACTGGAGTCTAATGGCCCAGAAGGCCCAGGATGCAGCTGGAGCCCTGATCTCTGAGAGCCTCGCTGAGGAGATAGAGGACAGGAGAACAGAACAGCAGGTAACAACCCTAACTTATCCTTAACCATAACTTGAACCTAACCTAACCCCATCTGAGATTCTCGCTGAGGAGAAAACGGACGGGGACAGAACAGCAGAGAGAAACCATAACCCTAACTTTAACCTAACCTTAACCTAACCACCTGAGAGCCTCACTGAGGAGATAGAGGACAGGACAGAACAGTAGGTAGCAGGACATCACAATCGGATTCTTCTGACCAATGACCAGTCATCTTTTATTTGCATATGTATCCTCCTACTTTGAAGGGGTAAGCGGAGTAAGTGCTCGAGTCTCTATACGATCCTATCCACCAATCAGGGCTGTGTATGTTTTTTTTCACTTGGTGCTGTTTTCACAAGTATGTGGTGAATTTTCAAAACTCTTAGTACAAAACTCCAAACTGGTAATACCAACCTGGTCTCAGAGCATTTTGTATTATTCTGTATGTACAGTGCCTTGGGAAAGTATTCAGACCCCTTGACCTTTTCCCCATTTTGTTACGTTACAGCCTAATTCTAAAATGGATTAAATTAAAAAAGAATCCTCAGCAATCTACACACAATATCCCATAATGACATCACAATACCCCATAATGACATCACAATACCCCATAATGACATCACAATACCCCATGATGACAAAGCGAAAATAGGTTTTTAGAAATGTTTGTAAATGTATTAAAAACAAAGAAGAGAACTACCTTATTTACATAAGTATTCAGATCCTTTGATGACACTCTAAATTGAGCTCAGGTGCATCCTGTTTCCATTGATCATCCTTCAGATGTTTCTACAACTTGATTGGAGTTCACCTGTGGTAAAATCAAATGATTGGAAAGGCACACACCTGTCTATATAAGGTTGACAGTGCATGTCAGAGTTGACAGTGCATGTCAGAGCAAAAGCCAAGCCATGAGGTCGAAGGAATTGTCCGTAGAGCTCTGAGACAGGATTGTGTCGAGGCACAGATCTGGGGAAAGGGTACCAAAATAATTCTGCAGCATTGAAGGTTCCCAAGAACACAGTGGCCTCCATCATTCTTAAATGGAAGAAGTTTGGAACCACCAAGACTCTTCCTAGAGCTGGCCGCCTGGCCAAACTGAGCAATCGGAGGAGAAGGGCCTTGCTCAAGAACCCAATGGTCACTCTGACAGAGCTCTAGAGTTCCTCTGTGGAGATGGGAGAACCTTCCAGAAGGACAACCATCTCTACAGCAATCCAGCAATTAGGCATTTATGGTGAGTGGCCAGACTGAACCCCCTCCTCAGTAAAAAGCACATGACAGCCCACTTGGAGTTTGCCAAAAGGCACCTAAAGACTTGCAGACCATGAGAAACAAGAATCTCTCGTCTGATTGAACTCTTTGGCCTGAATGCCAAGCGTCACGCCTGGAGGAAACCTGGCACCATCCCTACAGTGAAGTATGGTAGTGGCAGCATCATGCTGTGGGGATGTTTTTCAGCGGCAGGGACGGGGAGACTAGTCAGGATCAAGGGAAAGATTAACGGAGCAAAGTACAGAGAGAGATGCTGGATGAATACAATTCGTATATGTTACGAATTTGTTAAACGTACAATATGTTATGAATTTGCGAAACAAATTCTAGCTAGGTGCTAACGTTAGTTAGGCTAGGGGTTAGGGGTTAGGGTTAAGGTTAAGTTTTAGAGTTAGCTTAAAGGGTTAGGGTTAGGGGAAGGGTTAGCTAAAAGGTTTAGGGTTAGGGGAAGGGTTAGCTAACAGGGTTAAGGTTAGGGGAAGGGTTAGCTAACGGGGTTAAGGTTAGGGGAAGGGTTAGCTAACAGGGTTAAGGTTAGGGGAAGGGTTAGCTAACGGGGTTAAGGTTAGGGGAAGGGTTAGCTAACGGGGTTAAGGTTAGGGGAAGGGTTAGCTAACGGGGTTAAGGTTAGGGGAAGGGTTAGCTAACATGCTAAGGAGTTGCAAAGTAGCTAAAAAATAGAAAGTAGTTCAAAAGTTGCTAATTAGCAAAAAAATGCTAAAGTTGTCCATGATGAGATTTGAACTCTTAACCTTTGGGTTCGCGTTATACGCTTACCCATCAACCCTGACCAACCACCCTACTGAAGAAACCATCTGTCTCATGTGACCATACCAAACAAAATATATCATACTAATTTCAGTCCCCTGACTTTACATGTACTATATTACTAGTCTAGTCTATGAGACCAGGCTGGTAATACTTGTAATGCAAGTCTTATATATATTCATTTTGTTTGGAGACATCTTTCACTACACAACCATTGATAGTAAATATAAGTTTACTGTAAAATACCATGAGAACATTGATGTAAATCACCAAAACACAACAATGATATCTTCTCAATTTAGTTGATTTAACAACCAGTTAATCCAATAGGCAAGATACAGTACGTATCTCAAAATTGCCCTTTGAATTTAATATGCCACAGTGATGTAAATTACAGCACATTAGGCACTACCCATCAACATTGACTGAAAATCGGAATTTCCATCATTTCTATGCCGTGTGTGATCCAAGGTGTGATACTTGAAGACGTCTTTCACAATCATTGATGCACTGTTCCGATATCATTACAACATAGATGTATTGTAATCAAATGAAATTTAATGAAAGAAAAGAAACATAACATTTAGCAGGCACTGATTTGCATCAAGCTTGTCTTGAGCCTTTGGCCATATGTTCTCATCGATATCGCAGTTAATGTCCTCATTGTTCATGCGGCTGGGGGTGGAAACCATTCGGCATTGGCGAATCCAAGCTTGACATTGGTCTGAATTGATGTCATCATCGTGTGCCTCATCCATGGCCTGAAGGAGGGTGGTTTATTGGAGATTGAAATCATGATCCTTCCACATGTATAGTAATCCTATATTTATATTTTACGGTATTGTATTGTACATGTATATTGTTGTGGACCTGTCTGACTCAATTAGTAAGAGCATAGCACTAGAAACACCAGAGTTGTTGGTTCAGTTCCCACTGGGGTCAAATATGAAATGTATTGTTGTCACTTTGGATAAAGTGTGACTTCTGCTATGTAAATTACGTATATTATGGTGTTACAGTACAGTATTGGCAAATGAAATTTTAGTAAAGTGTGAAACCCTCTATCAAGAAGACCCCAGTAACTTCGTGTTGGGTAAAAGTTTACTGTACAGGGCATTTGTAACATACAGTGCATCTCTGATCTTGTCAATTTCATAATAATACATTACAGTATATATCATACTTAATATCTTTATACTTTACAAACATACATTTTGATTATGTAGTTCTCAAAATCCGTAGTAGACAAACTAGCATAAATCTATAGGCTTAAATTATTCATTAAGAGCAGTCAGATTTACTATTAAGTAATAGTAAAATGCATTTTAACAAATGACAAGACAATTATATAAAAAGTCATGTGAGCCTTGCGAAAGGAAATGACTTTATATGAACATGTCTTGCAATGTGAACTGTGTATTTCTAGATGAAACACTGATTATGTTTGGTAGAAAAGTAACTTTCTGATTGTGTGTGTTGTACTTAGTCAATTTAAAATATGTTTATAGTTTTGAAATAACTTCCTTTTTAATGATCTGTCATGAGTTTTATACTAAGAGTTGTGAAAATGCACCAACACCCACAGAATCAGACTGAGCATTTCAAAGGAGCCTCAGGGAAATACATTATAAAAAATATATATTTGGAGTTGTTTTCATGAAATAAACACAGTGATTTATTAGACATACAGTCGTGGCCAAAAGTTTTGAGAATGACACAAATATTAATTTTCACAAAGTCTGCTGCCTCAGTTTGTATGATGGCAATGAACTGAATCCCCCCAAAAAATGTCCACTGCATTTCAGCCCTGCCACAAAAGAACCAGCTGACATCATGTCAGTGATTCTCTTGTTGACGAGGACAAGGCTGGAGATCACTCTGTCATGCTGATTGAGTTCGAATAACAGACTGGAAGCTTCAAAATGAGGGTGGTGCTTGGAATTGTTCTTCTTTGTGAAGAAGGCTTCAGGGCGCCCAAGAAAGTTCAGCAAGCGCCAGGACCGTCTCCTAAAGTTGATTCAGCTGCGGGATCGGGGCACCACCAGTACAGAGCTTGCTCAGGAATGGCAGCAGGCAGGTGTGAGTGCATCTGCACGCACAGTGAGGCAAAGACTTTTGGAGGATGGCCTGGTGTCAAGAAGGGCAGCAAAGAAGCCACTTCTCTCCAGGGCATCCGTAAAAAAGCTTGTCTGGAGAAGACAAGGTGAGCGCTACCATCAGTCCTGTGTCATGCCAACAGAAAAGCATCCTGAGACCATTCATGTGTGGGGTTGCTTCTCAGCCAAGGGAGTGGGCTCACTCCCAATTTTGCCTAAGAACACAGCCATGAATAAAGAATGGTACCAACACATCCTCCGAGAGCAACTTCTCCCAACCATCCAGGAACAGTTTTCCAGCATGATGGAGCACCTTGCCATAAGGCAAAAGTGATAACTAAGTGGCTCGGGGAACAAAACATCGATATTTTGGGTCCATGGCCAGGAAACTCCCCAGACCTTAATCCCATTGAGAACTTGTAGTCAATCCTCAAGAGGCGGGTGGACAAACAAAAACGCACAAAATCTGACAAACTCCAAGCATTTATTATGCAAGAATGGGCTGCCATCAGTCAGGATGTGGCCCAGAAGTTAATTGACAGCATGCCAGGGCGGATTGCAGAGGTCTTGAAAAAGAAGGGTCAACACTGCAAATATTGACTCTTTGCATCAACTTCATGTAATTGTCAATAAAAGCCTTTGACACTTATGCTTGTAATTATACTTCAGTATTCCATAGTAACATCTGACAAAAATATCTAAAGACACTGAAGCAGCAAACTTTGTGGAAATGAATATTTGTGTCATTCTCAAAACCTTTGGCCACGACTGTACAGTGATGATTTAAAATCAGAATTTCTCGTCAATCATCTTGAAAAAAACGTATACTTAACTGGAAATCAACCAATCCTCCATCGTTAACACAACGGAAAGGTCACTTGCTTTATTATCTGAATGTTGAAAGTTTGTGGGGCGACAGAGAGAAACGAAGTGGTGCAGTTTGAGGTCATGTGGCAGAGAAGAGATGTGGGGTGTGAGCAGGTGGGTCTGGGCAGGGTGATGTTGTTGATGTTGTTTACATGTGTATGTTTTCTATTATTTAAACAACAAACAACGTACCAACAATTTTTTTAAATAAATAATAGACGGGTAGCCTCTCTCTCTCTCCCTCCCTGTCTATGTAACTGACTTTCTGTCTGTCTACTGTAGAATCACAGGTTCAAACCCTGCTCTTGGAATTCCCCCTGAATTGCATCCTTTAACTTTAACTGAACTCATGAGTTCAATGACACAGGCCCTGGCCCAATGTGTTTCTGTGGCTGTTATTGTAGATGACCTATGACAACATATTGCATCAGAGGGATATACAGCTTAGTATGCTAGGAGCTAATGAGGATCTAATCACCTGTCATCCATGTGCCTGTTGTGTGTTCCAGAGGACTTCTGAGAACGAGGATAAGCTAAGTAGCGATGGAGACATCCCTGGGCCTCAAAACCGCACCATCCTTCGAGAGCTACAGGCTGTCCTGCAACGGTCAGAAACACAAAAATATATACTATATATAAGGGAATATTTTCATATGGTTTCCAGGTTATGGGATAACATTTTAAGATGACACTACTTTGTAGTCAAGTGTGAAGTTCCAAAAATGTTCCAAACAATGTCAAAGAAGAATTGCTCCATGAATCAAGGTTAAAGTAACATTTTACCCAAATGTTACTGCTCTAGAATGTTCTCTAAGGGACATTCTCAGAACACTGAGGACAAATAGAACTTCCCTGAGACGGGTTCAGGGATCCAAATTAGCTGTGTCTCTCCGCCATCTCACAACCTTCCCTGGAGGCCTTTCTGTTTGTAGACATATAGTTTGGGTACTTTACATTGAATATAGAACGTACAACGAGAAAATAAGTCCTTAACTGACTGTACCCTAAAGGCATGTTTATCATTATGGGGTACCAGCATTACTTGCATTGAGTATGTATCTCAAACAAAAGGTATTCTGTAGTGTGTGTGTGTGTGTGTGTGTGAGAGAGAGAGTTTATGAGTGAAGGTGTGTGTGTGTGTGTGCGTGCGTGTGTGCATGTGTGTGTGAGGTGTGTGTGTGTATGTGTGTGTACGTGTGTGTGTGTGCGTGTGAGTGTGTGAGAAGGTGTGTGTGTGTGTGTGTGTGTATGTATGTGTGTGTGTGTGTGTGTGTGAGTGTGTGAGAAGGTGTGTGTGTGAATGTGTGTGTGTATGTGTGTTTGTGTGTGTGTACTTACAAAGAGGTATTCAGCTGATCAGAATCACTTCAGCCCATACAGGCCTTCTCTCAGGGCATCTGTTGCCGGGTGTTAGATTGTTGCTTAGGAACGCTATCAGGAGAAATGCAGCCTAAGGATATAAATTGTTACTGGCTGTCTGCTGGGGCTTACTGTTGGGGGGGTTATACCTTCCAGATCGGCACTGAGGGTCCTTGAAGTTGGGTGTGTGTGGAATGAGAGAGTGTTTTGTTGTGCCTCAGGCTTTGTTAAAATACTTAGTTGCACCCTGCCTTACTTGCAGTAATGGGGCTGGGTCGTCATGTTGAGGGAAATGAAGTACCACATCCACTACAAAGCTTTGTGGAACAGTAAACTCACCCCTGTGTTGTGGTTTTGGTGTTGGTGTCCTCCAGGGAGCAGGTGCTGAAGAGGAGGGTGTCGGCGGTGAGGGAGTCTCTGGACTTTGTTCTCTCCGACAGCGCCTCTCGCAGGAGAGACAACGATGAGCAGATGGCTCGGCTCGCACAAGCTCACAGGTAACCAGGAAACACACTTCCTAACTAATATGACCACTTTCTGTCCACTACCTACCTCTTTGACTACTTCCAGTTCGCTCTCTATAGTACCTCTCTGACATACAAAGAGCGACTGGGTGTGCAGGTTTCTTGCTGTATCTCTACACTAAAACACATGATTCAGTTATTCAAGGTCTTGATGTGCAGCTGATAAGTAGAGTCAGATGTTAGCTAGATTAGGGCTGGAGTCAAATCCGGTTGGCGTGGCTCTGACAGCCATCTTTCTCTGTTTTATAATAATGTCTCCGGCTAGAGCATCCTGTAACTTTTAATTATCTAATAAATTCAATTCAATCAATACATTTAGTGAGTGGCTCTGACAGCCATCTGTCTCTGTTTTGCAGCAAGGCCACAGGGTCGTACCGGAACGCTCGCAGGAAGTACAGGGAGAAGCTGTGGAGGCTGGAGAGTCAGGTGTCAGCCATGTCAGATCGTCACATGACCCAGATCGGGGCCCTGAAGGCCACGCTGGAGGCCATGGAGTGCAGGAGGGAGGAGACTGTACTCTGACTGAGCTGAGGTCAGCTTCTGGGGAAATTGGTCCTAACTTCTGGTACAGGGTCAGATATTATCCTCCAAAATGATTAGGATGAAGCTGGGATTTGAGAGTTAGGATTAGCCTCGTACTACCATCCTGACCTCGCAAGCTTACATAAAATATGTTTTACTACACCTACTTTACTACATCTACTTTACTACAGCTACTTTACTACAGCTACTTTGCTATTCTACTTTACTGCAGCTACTTTACTACATCTACTTTAATACAGCTACTTTACTACATCTACTTTAATACAGCTGCTTTGCTACATCTACTTTAATACAGCTGCTTTGCTACATCTACTTTACTACACCTACTTTACTACATCTACTTTACTACATCTACTTTACTACACCTACTTTTGTTACATCTACTTTGCTACATCTACTTTAATACAGCTGCTTTGCTACATCTACTTCACTAAGCTAATTTACTACAGCTACTTTACCACACCTACTTTACTACAGATACTTTACTACAGATACTTTACTAAGCTACTTTACTACAGTTATTTGCTATATCTACTTCACTAAGCTACTTTACTAGAGCTACTTTGCTACATCTACATTACTACATCTTCTTTACACAGCTACTTTTCCACATCTACTTTACTACATCTACATTACTAGAGCTACTTTACTACATCTACATTACTAGAGCTACTTTACTACATCTACATTACTAGAGCTACTTTGCTACATCTACATTACTACAGCTACTTTACTACAGCTACTTTACTACAGCTACTTTACTACAGCTGCTTTGCTACACCTACTTTTGTTACATCTACTTTACTACATCTACTTTAATACAGCTGCTTTGCTACATCTACTTCACTAAGCTAATTTACTACAGCTACTTTACTACATCTACTTTACTACAGCTACTTTGCTATTCTACTTTACTGCAGCTACTTTACTACATCTACTTTAATACAGCTGCTTTGCTAAAGCTATTTAACTACAGCTACTTTACTATATCTACTTTACTACAGCTATTTAACTACAGCTACTTTACTACACCTACTTAACTACTTATACTTCACTACAGCTACTTTACTACATTACTACAGCTACTTTACTACACCTACTTAACTACTTATACTTCACTACAGCTACTTTACTACAGCTACTTTGCTATAGCTACTTTACTACACCTACTTAACTACTTATACTTCACTACAGCTACTTTACTACACCTACTTTTGTTACATCTACTTTGCTACATCTACTTTAATACAGCTGCTTTGCTACATCTACTTCACTAAGCTAATTTACTACAGCTACTTTACCACACCTACTTTACTACAGATACTTTACTACAGATACTTTACTACAGATACTTTACTACAGTTATTTGCTATATCTACTTCACTAAGCTACTTTACTACAGCTACATCTTCTTTACTACAGCTACTTTTCCACATCTACTTTACTACATCTACATTACTAGAGCTACTTTGCTACATCTACATTACTACAGCTACTTTAATATAGCTACTTTACTACAGCTACTTTACTACTTCTACTTTTGTTACATCTACTTTGCTACATCTACTTTAATACAGCTGCTTTGCTACATCTACTTCACTAAGCTAATTTACTACAGCTACTTTACCACACCTACTTTACTACAGATACTTTACTACGCTACTTTCCTACAGTTATTTGCTACATCTACTTCACTTAGCTACTTTACTACATCTACATCTTCTTTACTACAGCTACTTTTCCACATCTACATTACTACATCTACTTTACTACATCTACTTTACTACAGCTACTTTACTACAGCTACTTTACTACATCTACTTTACTACATCTACTTTACTACAGCTGCTTTACTACATCTACATTACTACAGCTGCATTACTACAGCTACTTTAATATAGCTACTTTACTAAGCTACTTTACTACAGTTCTTTGCTACAGCTACTGTACTACATCTACTTTACTATATCTACTTCACTAAGCTACTTTACTGCAGCTACTTTACTACATCTACTGTACTACATCTACTTTACTACATCTACTTCACTAAGCTACTTTACTGCAGCTACTTTACTACTGTTCTTTGCTACATCTACTTCACTAAGCTACTTTAATACAGCTACTTTACCACATCTACTGTACTACATCTACTTTACTACATCTACTTCACTAATCTACTTTACTGAAGATACTTTACTACACCTACTTTACAACATCTACTTTACTACAGCTATTTTACTACACCTACTTTACTACATCTACTTCACTAATCTACTTTACTGAAGATACTTTACTACACCTACTTTACAACATCTACTTTACTACAGCTATTTTACTACACCTACTTTACTACAGCTACTTTACTAAGCTCGCGAAATCAGCATGGTAGTACGAGGCCAAGTAAAGATTGGACTGATGATCAAATAATCTGATCCTTGATCTGTGGTTAGAGGCAACTACTTTAGCCAGCCCTGCCTCCATTCTGGCCTTAGAGAGACGATGGTGTGCTATCTTCATTCAAGAAAATGGCAGCGTTATCCACATGCTCAGATCCAGAGAGCTGTAAGCAGCAGCTCTGAGCCTGGTTAGGATTTGACCCTGAGGTCATGGGTTATTTTCCCACACAGCCTGACTCTATGAAGCCTGGCCCTGCTACTCTGATCTGACAGTGGAGAGGTGATCAGGTCTGATGTGTCCACGCTAACCGCTTGTCTTTTTTTGGTGCTTTTTCTCTCTCTTCCCTCTTTCTTTCTCTCATGCTCTCTCCCTCTCTCTATCCTTTTCCCTCTCTCCCTCTCCCTCTCTCTATCCTTTTCCCTCTCTTCATATTTCTCCATCTTCTAGCCCCCCCCCTATCTCATTCACTCTCTCCTTCTCTCCTCTCCCCATCTCTCTCTCTCTCCCTCCCTCACTTCATCTCCCTCTCTCCCCCTCTGCCCTGTCTGAGGCGGCCAGCCAGCTGCAGCTCTGACCAGCGGTCAGGAGGTTAAGGCAAAGGTTGAGTGTCACACCCACCGGGTCACAGCGGTGCCTGGCTGTTGTGTCAACCTCTGAATGGAGGGTTCAGGGGGCCAGACTAGGAGTTGAGCCCCTGCCACCCTGACTCTTGCCTGAGCTTGACCCCTGTGGCAGCAGGGGTCATCGGGGTGGGTCTGCTGCCCTGTTCCCCTCTCCCTGGGTCTTTATGACCATTGTAATAATAGCTGCTATTAGAACATAGTATACAATTATCATTCCATTTTGCGCTCTCTCTCTCTCTCTCTCTCTCTCTCTCTCTCTCTCTCTCTCTCTCTCTCTCTCTCTCTCTCTCTCTCTCTCTCTCGTGAAGTTTGCCTCATGCTCTTCAAAGGGTCTCAATCCAGGTTATAACCTCTGGTTGACTTCTCTTTCCTGGCAAAAGATGTCACGAGAAGGGGAAAAGAGAAGGAGATATTGATGCACTCTCCCATGTCTATAGCGTTGTTACAGTAAAAATAATGTGGAAAGAACCCTTGGGCTTATGTCATTATAGTAATGTGTGATTTTCTCTTCAGTCTCAGGATTCAACTGCTGTATGATAAGGTGATGATCATGTATTTTCATGAACTGGAATGTGTTTTCAAAATGACTGTCTTTTGAATTATTGAACGAACTCCTTGGTTTGGAATGAAATCATGCTACTGAAAGACATATTGGATCTATTTTAAAAAGGACAATGTAATCTTGGTGTAATGATCTAATGCAGGAAATGTGGATATGAAGTGTGTTTGCTTTGCATAAGGGATATATAAAACATGTTCCACACCACTGATCTGTGAACAGATTGAGGATAGGGGAACAGGGGATCTGTAGATGCCTGGGAACAAGTCCCCCTGCCATTATTACACAATGACAGAGGCTGTCAGTCACACACACAGAGGGCAATGACCCTAGGGTTTAAGGTCACCTCATTTACTCTCTGCATCCGTATCTCATTTAAATAAATTGTCCTGCTAAGTCGTATAAAGAGATCACCGGCTGTGCCCCGCTCCTTTCTTTCTCAGAGGCAATCCCTCTTTCTCTCTCTCCCTGCACCCTCTCTGTTCTTCCCCTGTAACACTACAATACCCTGACTAGTGATATGATGACACAGCCTGCCAGGGCAGAGCACTATAGAGGGGTCAGAGATTTTCTCTGACGTCAATTAAAATGACCTATCACATGCGCTTTGTGCTCTCGCCCACGCGTGTAATGACACCCGACAATCCCCATCACCAACAGCCAAATGATCCCGTCATCACTGAGCCCAGACAGATAAGGTGACCCAGGCAACTCCAACTCCACAACACAATCACACACGTGTCTGTTCAGAAACACAATGGCCGACCGTTATAATAGTCACAAATTGGTCTCGCCACTTCCTTATCAGACACACAGGACTGGACACAGGGCAGCCTACAACAACAAGTTGCTTTGTAGAGTGTTGTAGGATTTAGCCTACATTCAATGACCTAAAGGGCTTTATAACCAAATGTTTGTCCCTAATGGCACTTCCCTATATAGTGCACTACTTTTGACCAGATCCATATGGCACTAAGTAGTGCACTATATAGGGAATAGGGTGCCATTAGGGATGGAGCCTAAATCCTGATCATGTCAGGTCCCAGATAAGGCCATCACGGAGAGCAACCAACCTAATTAAGGTCATTTAGCGCTTCAGCCTCTCTGTAAAGAGGGGGATTATGGGACTAAGGTCTGGAGAGGTGAAGGCCATGGAGGGGAGTGGGTGGTTCCTGTCTGCTGGGCTGGCTGATAATCCAGTTAGCCTAACTCTGAGATGTCTTAGACCCGTTAACCAGGGCCTCTGTCTGCCTGGCCACAGCTAACCCGCTCCATCCGTCCACAGTAACTACTGAACAACAGATTGGAAATGGAGATTTAACAGGAGATTGGACATCGGAGTCCATCTCCATTTCCTAACTGTTGTGTCTGACTCAGGGTGTTATGGTAATGCTTAGTCTTAAAACGTAAAGCTTGCTAGAAGATGATGATTCAATGTTATTTTAAACGGGGACGTGTGTTTTCTTATCTGCAGAGAGAAGTCTTCTGTTATGACGCTATTTAATGTGTTAAAATGTTATTAACAAATATATAACTGTATAGATGGATGTAAATCAGTTTGATTTGTTATTTGTTGAACAAAATATTTAGTTGATTGGAAACATACTAGTAATGTTAGTTATTCATGCTGGGCCAATTGTGCGCCGCCCCATAGGTCTCCCGGTCACGGCCCGGGGGTGGATGATGTTCTGAGGCAGGTTCCACTGCCCTGTTCAGAGGAGGAGGGAGGAGGTTCCACAGAGGTCAAAGGCTCTGTGGAGAGGAGGGCAGGAAAGGAGAGAAGGAGAGGAGAGCAGGAAAGGAGAGAAGGAGAGGAGAGCAGGAAAGGAGAGAAGGAGAGGAGAGCAGGAAAGAGAAGAATATAAATAGATAATGATGCAATACAGAATTAGAGAAGAGAGAGAGAGAGAGAGAGAGAGAGAGAGAGAGAGAGAGAGAGAGAGAGAGAGAGAGAGAGAGAGAGAGAGAGAGAGAGAGAGAGAGAGAGAGAGAGAGAGAGAGAGAGAGAGAGAGAGAGAGAGAGAGAGAGAGAGAGAGAGAGAGAGAGAGAGAGAGAGAGAGAGAGAGAGA
>QNTS01002577.1:51379-66325 GCA_003317085.1 Hucho hucho | reverse complement strand
TTTTTTCTCTGGGAGGGACAGAGAGAGAGAGAGAGAGAGAGAGAGAGAGAGAGAGAGAGCGAGAGAGAAAGAGATAAAGAGAGAGGGAGAGAGAGAGACAGAGAGAGAGAGACAGAGAGAGAGGGAGAGAGAGAGACAGAGAGAGAGAGACAGAGAGAGAGAGAGAGAGACAGAGAGAGAGGGAGAGAGAGAGACAGAGGGAGAGAGACAGAGAGAGAGGGAGAGCCTAAGCCTCTAAGTGTAATGTATTGTTTTCTGTGAAAGGGCAGGCTGCACCCTTTTCCCCCTCCTGAACTCTGAACCGCTCGTTGTGTCAGAACTTTTAGGAGGAGTCATTGACTTGGGTCACAGGAAAGACAGAGGAGAGAAGGAGAAGAAAAAGAGAACGACGGTAGAGCAGTGAGAGGGACCTCCGGGTCATTTCACAGAGACAGAAGGGGAAAGAGGTCAACTCTATTACTTTTCCTGGAAGTGAACTCAAAAAACGTATTTAGTATGATTAGAAACTAAAGTGTTGTAGCTGAAGATTTTCAGAGAAAAGAGTAGAGCACTTGGTGAGTGGACAGGCGTGTGTAAGAGAGAGTGTGTCGGCCGTTTAGCTCAGATATGGCCATGGTGAGCGGGGGATGGGGCAATCCTAACCGGGAGACCAACGGACTGGGTGAGGAGAAAGCTTACCTGCGTGGGGATGAGGAGGGCTCTCCCCAGGCCGGGAGTGATGTGGAGGTGGGAGACGAAGACAAAGCGTGCGTGGTGGACTGTGTGGTGTGTGGGGACAAGTCCAGTGGTAAACACTACGGCGTGTTCACCTGCGAGGGCTGCAAGAGCTTCTTCAAGAGGAGCATCAGAAGGAACCTCAACTATTCCTGCAGGTAGGCAGAGGTGGCACCACTGGATCAAAAGTGCTGTGGCAAAATCTGTGCATGTCTTTTCTGGGGACTGGAGTTTTTCTTGATCTCATGACCTGTTTGTGTAAAACTCTGGGTCCTATTCGTAGGCTATGACAGGGTTCAAAGTTAACCCAACCGGGCCAGTTGGCCAAAAATCTACTGGCCCGAACAGAATTTCTACTGGCCCGGACATAGTTCTTAAATGGATGGGGTCATGCAGGCCCTATAGGTTGGCATGCTTCCTCTCTATATTCAGATATTAATACTACATGTGTTGTTAATACTACATATGGCTATTGTGATAAAAAGCTGATTAATATAATTTAGCAATGCAAGTCATTATTCTATTCCTTAGAATTTCATGGTATTAATCCCATTCATTTTTGTTTCTAAAGTATGCCATTTTTTAAGTTTTCTTTTAACATTTTAAAATAGGATGATGCTCCTTTAAGACAATTGCGTTCCAAAAGAGATACTGACTTGTCTACAGTAGGCTAGTCAAGATCAACGAGCCAATCATATTGCTCAGCAGTGGATGCTCCTCAGAGAAGGAAGAGGAGGACCATGCTACTCAGTGAATTTTATTATAATAAAAATAGTGAAACATTAAAAAAAAGTGTTCCTTTTTAGATACAACTATACTAAATATATTCACGTCACCAAATAACTGATTAAAAGACACTGTTTTTCAATGAAGGTCTACAGTAGCCTCAACAGCATTCTGTTGGGTAGCACCAATGGTGGAAAAAGTACCCAATTGTGATACTTGAGTAAAAGTATGGATATCTTAATAAAGAACGTGACTCAAGCTAAAGTTGAATTCACCCAGTAAAATACTACTTGAGTAAAAGTCTAAAAGTATTTGGTTCTAAATATATTTCATTATCAAAAGTAAATAAATTGCAAAAATATACTATTATTAGTATTAAAAGTAAAAGTATAAATCACTTACAGACAGCACCATTTTAGTGTTTTTAATTTTTATTTAGCCAGGGACACACTCCGACACTCAGACATCATTTACAAATTAAGCATTTATGTTTAGTGAGTCCACCAGATCAGAGGCAGTAGGGATGACCAGGGATGTTCTCTTGATAAGTGTGTGAATTGGACCATTTTCCTGTCCTGCTAAGCATTCACAATGTAAGGAGTACTTTTGGGTGTCAGGGAAAATGTAAGGAGTAAAAAGTACATTATTTTCTTTCTGAAAGTTTTCCAAAAAATAAATAGTAAAGTACAGATACCCCAAAAAACTACTTAAGTAGTACTTTGAAGTATTTTACTTAAGTACTTTACACCACTGGGTAGCAACATAGTGTAGCCAGAGAACAGCTATTTTTCGTTCTCCTCTGGGTACATTGACTTCAATACAAAACCTAGGAGGCTCATGGTTCTCACCCCCTTCCATAGACTTATTGAGTAATTATGACAACTTCCGGAGGACGTCCTCCAACCTATCAGAGCTCTTGTCCATCCAATCAAAGCATCAGAAAATGAATCTAATACTGAAAGCATAAGCTACAGCTAGCTAGCACTGCAGTGCATAAAATGTGGTGAGTAGTTGACAAAGAGAGAGATAGACAATAGTTGAACAGCTTTTAACAAATTCATTTCTTTAAAAATTAAGGAGAAGCAGCGAGAGTGCGAGAGTACATGACCAAAAGTATGTGGACACCTGCTCATGAAACATTTCATTACAAAATAATAGGCATTATTTGCTGCTATAACAGCCTCCACTCTTCTGGGAAGGCTTTCCACTAGTTGTTGGAACATTGCTGCGGGGACTTGCTTCCATTGAGCCACAAGAGCATTAGTGAGGTTGATTACTGACGTTGGGCGATTAGGCCTGGCTCACAGCCGGCGTTCCAATTCATCCCAAAGGTGTTCGATGGGGTTGAGGTCAGGGCTCTGTGCAGGCCAGTCAAGTTCTTGCACACCGATCTCGACAAACTATTTCTCACTTTGTGCACGGGGGCATTACCATGCTAAAACAGGAAAGGGCCTTTCCCAAAACTGTTGCCATAAAGTTGGAAGCACAGAATTGTCTAGAATGTCATTGTATGCTGTAGTGTTAGGATTTTCCTTCACTGGAACTAAGGGGCCTAACCCGAACAATGAAAAACAGCCCCAGACATTATTCATCCTCCACCAAATGTTACAGTTGGCATTATGCATTTGGGCAGGTAGCGTTCTCCTGGCATCCGCCAAACCCAGATTAGTCCGTCGGACTGCCAGATGGTAAAGCGTGACTCATCACTCCAGAGAACGGATTTCCACTGCTCCAGAGTCCAATGGCGGCAAGCTTTACACCACTCCAGCTGACGCTTGGCATTGTGCATGGTGATCTTAGGCTTGTGTGTGGCTGCTCGGCCATGGAAACCCATTTCATGAAGCTCCCGACGAACAGTTCATGTGCTGACATTGCTTCCAGAGGCAGTTTGGAACATGTTGTATCCGAGCACAGACAATTTTTATGTGCTACACGCTTCAGCACTCGGCGGTCCCGTTCTGTGAGCTTGTGTGGCAGTACACATGAAAGTATATCTGACCAAATTATGAAAGACAAAAATTGTAAGTTTGATTTCTGTAAAGTCAGTGTGGAAGAGGTAAAAAAATTATTGTTGTCTATCAACAATGACAAGCCACTGGGGTCTGACAACTTGGATGGAAAATTACTGAGGATAATAGCAGACGATATTGCCACTCCTATTTGCCACATCTTCAATTTAAGCGTACTAGAAAGTGTGTGCCCTCAGGCCTAGAGGGAAGCAGAAGTCATTCCGATACCTTAGAATAGTAAAGCCACCTTTACTGGCTCAAATAGCAGACAAATAAGCCTGTTACCAACCCGTAGTAAAGTTTTGGAAAAAATTGTGTTTGACCAGATACAATGCTATTTTACAGTAAACAAATTGACAACAGACTTTCAGCACGCTTATAGAGAAGGACATTCAACATGCACAGCACTTACATAAATGACTGATGACTGGCTGAGAGAAATGTATGATAAAATGATTGTGGGAATTGTTTTGTTAGACTTCAGTGCTGCTTTTGACATTATTGATCATAGTCTGCAGCTGGAAAAACATGTGTGTTATGGCTTTACACACCCTGCTATAATGTGGATAAAGAGTTACCTGTCTAACAGAACACAGAGGGTGTTCTTTAATGGAAGCCTCTCCAACATAATCCAGGTAGAATCAGGAATTCCCCAGGTCAGCTGTCTAGGCCCCTTACTTTCTTCAATGTTTACTAACGACATGCCACTGGCTTTGAGTAAAGCCAGTGTGTCTATGTATGTGGATGACTCAACACTAAACACGCCAGCTACTACAGTGACTGAAATGACATCAACACTTAACAAAAGAGCTGCTGTTAGTTTCCGAATGGGTGTTAAGGAATAAGTTAGTACTAAATATTCCCAAAACTAAAAACATTGTATTTAGGACAAATCATTCACTAAACCCTACACATCAACTAAATCTTGCAATAAATAATGTGGAAATCAAGCAAGTTGAGGTGACTAAACTGCTTGGAGTAACCCTGGATTGTAAACTGTCATGGTCAAAACATATTGATACAAAAGTAGTAAGATGGGGAGAAGTCTGTTCATAATAATGCCCTGCTCTACCTTCTTAACAACACTATCAACAAGGCAGGTCCTACAGGCTCTATTTTTGTCGCACCTGGACTACAGTTGTATGGCCAATTGAAATTGGCTCAGAACAGGCAGCACGGCTGGCCCTTGGATGTACACAGAGAGCAAACATTAATAATATGCATGTCAATCTCTCCTGGCTCAAAGTGGAGGAGAAATTGACTTTGTCACTACTTGTATTTGTGAGAGGTATTGACATGTTGAAAGCACTGAGCTGTTTGTTTAAACGACTAGCACACAGCTCAGACACCCATGCATACCCCACAAGACATGCCCCCAGAGGGCTCTTCACAGTCCCCAAATCCAGAACAGGCTATGGGAGGCGCACAGTATTACATAGAGCCATGACTACATGGAACTCTATTCCACATCGGGTAACTGATGCAAGCAATAGAATGTGTTAGTGGAGAAGGGGCCTGAGGGCACACACTTAGTGTCTGTGAAATATGTTATGAACGTATTGTAATGTTTTTAAAATTGTATAACTATCTTAATTTTGCCGGACCCCAGGAAGAGGCAGCAGCTAATGGGGATCCATAATAAATACAAATACAAATAAGGCCATGCTTATAGTTAAAAAAATTTTTTTCCTAGTGCCACGATTTGTCTGCATTTTAGTCTTCAATTGTTTCAATGGTAGACTGCGACAGAGCAGGTAAATGTAGAACTGGACCGTGAAAATGCGCTGAAAAGTGTTGCTGCTTTGAAAGTGGTGTGGCCAGATTGTACTGGTACAAATTCTGTCTTGCCACACGTTTTCCGGCGGCTCTGCAGGTACAGTTGAAGTCGGAAGTTTACATAAACTTAGGTTGGAGTCATTAAAACTCGTTTTTCAACCACCACAAATTTCTTGTTAACAAACTATAGTTTTGTCAAGTCAGTTAGGACATCTACTTTGTGCATGACACAAGTAATTTTTACAACAGTTGTTTACAGACAGATTATTTCACTTATAATTCACTGTATCACAATTCCAGTGGGTCAGAAGTTCACATACACTAAGTTGACTGTGCCTTTAAACAATTTTGAAAATTCCAGAAAATGATGTCATGGCTTTAGAAGCTTCTGATAGGCTAATTGACATAATTTGAGTCAATTGGAGGTGTACCTGTGGATGTATTTCAAGGCCTACCTTCAAACTCAGTGTCTCTTTGCTTGACATTATGGGAAAATCAAACGAAATCAGCCTAGAACTCCACAAGTCTGGTTCATCCTTGGAAGCAATTTCCAAATGCCTGAAGGTACCACGTTCATCTGTACAAACAATAGTACGCAAGTATAAACACCATGGGACCAAGCAGCCGTCATACCACTCAGGAAGGAGACGCGTTCCGTCTCCTAGAGATTAACGTACTTTGGTGCGAAAAGTGCAAATCAATCCCAGAACAACAGCAGAGGACCTTTGTGAAGATGCTGGAGGAAACAGGTACAAAAGTATCTATATCCACAGTAAAACAAGTCCTATATCGACATAATCTGAAAGGCCGCTCAGCAAGGAAGAAGCCACTGCTCCAAAACCGCCATAAAAAAAGCCAGACTACGGTTTGCAACTGCACATGGGGACAAAGATCGTACTTTTTGGAGAAATGTCCTCTGGTTTGATGAAACAAAAATATAACTGTTTGGCCATAATGTCCATTGTTATATTTGGAGGAAAAAGGGCTTGCAAGCCGAAGAACGCCATCCCAACCGTGAAGCACAGGGGGTGGCAGCATCATGTTGTGGGGGTGCTTTGCTGCAGGAGGGACTGGTGCACTTCACAAAATAGATGGCGTCATAAGGAAGGAAAATTATGTGGATATATTGAAGCAACATCTCAAGACATCAGTCAGGAAGTTAAAGCTTGGTCGCAAATGGGTCTTCCAAATGGACAATGACCCCAAGCATACTTCCAAAGTTGTGGCAAAATGGCTTAAGGACAACAAAGTCAAGGTATTGGAGTGGCCATCACAAAGCCCTGACCTCAATCCTATAGAACATTTTTGGGCAGAACTGAAAATGCATGTGCGAACAAGGAGGCCTACAAACCTGATTCAGTTACACCACCTCTGTCAGGAGGAATGGGCCAAAATTCCCCCTACTTATTGTGCAAAGCTTGTGGAAGGCTACCTGAAACTTTTGACCCAAGTAAAACAATTTAAAGGCAATGCTACCAAATACTAATTAAGTGTATGTAAACTTCTGACCCACTGGGAAAGTGATGAAAGAAATAAAAGCTGAAATAAATAATTCTCTCTACTATTATTCTGGCATTTCACATTCTTTAAATAAAGTGGTGATCCTAACTGACCTAAGACAGGGAATTTTTACTAAGATTAAATGTCAGGAATTGTGAATAACTGAGTTTAAATGTATTTGGCTAAGGTGCATGTAAACTTCAGACTTCAACTGTAGGTGCAGCCACTCTGTATATTCACACTCTGTATCAACTGTAGGTGCAGCCACTCTGTATATTCACACTCTGTATCAACTGTAGGTCCAGCCACTCTGTATATTCACACTCTGTATCAACTGTAGGTCCAGCCACTCTGTATATTCACACTCTGTATCAACTGTAGGTCCAGCCACTCTGTATATTCACAAGAAAATATGTTCATGCGTAAAACAATAACCTAATAAAGGTTTAGAAAAAGTACAAGAAACACATAATATCAAAGGTTACTGTGTTCTTTAATGGATCTCAAAAATTCATATTCTGCTCTTGGTGTTCATTTAAGTGATTATGCCCTCGAAGACGATGTTTGGAGGATATATTGGCACGGGTGCTGCTATGCCCGAGACAAAGTCACTTTTATACAACGGGTTACCAACATATTCAAATAATGATTGACATATTTTCATTAAAAACTTTCTTTTTAGGATTTATTCATACTGTTTCATCCTTCCACAAGATATAGTCCCGACACAAATCTAGGGTTGCTACCCAAGCCGGCTGGTCGTTCGTTCTATTGGTTCGGTTGTTAGAGATGCGACCCAGTTGTTCAGTATTTATTTTCTGTATCTATGGTCGCGAGCGACCAAGTCATTCGTTCTAAATGTTCCATTTCCTTACTGGCTGGCAACATTCTTATCCCTTGCTTGCTAGCTAGCCATCTACGGATAATTTACAGTCACATAACAAAAGCAGCCAGAATAACAGCAAAGTAGCTACATTTGCATTTGTTTGAGCTGTTTTCTAATCCACATTTATTTGGATACATCCATAACAATGAGCTAATGAGGCGCGATTTCGACTGCTCTCTCGTCAGGACACTGTTGTTCAGAGGAGCTAGCCAACAACACCGCTAACACAATCACTTCAAACTGAAGCTGGAAAGACTGCAAACTAGCTGCACTTCGTTTTGTTTGATCTTTTTTCAATTCACATTTCTTTGTATATATCCATAAAAATGATGCCAGCTGATTCATGATTTTGACTGGCGGAGAAACGCTGCATGCCTGTCTGTCTCGTCCTGAGTCCCGACACGTTTATTACGATGGGGCAGCTGGAGATCGAATTTGAATATTGAAACAATGTTGCAAATATCGGAGAGACAGACAGCAAGGTTTACACTGTTGATAACTAAATCTTAGTGTAAAATAAATAATGTCTAGATGCTTTATATAGTGGACATCAAGTTCATAAAGATCCTGGCTGGGCTGATGAGACAGTGGATTGCGCAGTCATAATAGATTTAGCCTGTGGTAACTTGTGGAATAGACACCGGCTGGAATGCGGTTTTAACCAATCAGCATTCAGGATTATACACACCCTTTGTATAAATCATATGTGCAGCATAAATATGGAATCTGTAACTTGTTAGATTATATTTCCCTTAGGGGATTCCACTCTGGGTTAGGTTGTGTTGCAGCTTTAACTCAGGTTTATTTTTTAGATATTCAGGTGTATAATATACACATGGCAAAATACATATTTTTTTATCAGAACCATACAAATGTGCCTTTCCCACTCCCACCTAGTTTACAGTCAATAATCTATTGACTGCACTACCACATCACACTCCTGAGGAATATGACCCTTTGTTTATTGTTTACTATCTAAGGGCTATATTCAGTTAAAAAGCAGCCAAACTGGTTTCAGTGCTGTCAGGGATAAACACATATTGGTCCTGTGCTGTAAGAATGCATGTTTAGATTCATGGAGCTGGTGGTTACAGTGTTTACACTATGTTTACAGTGTTTACACTATGTATACAGTGTTTACTCTGTGTTTATAGTGTTTACACTATGTTTACAGTGTTTACTCTGTGTTTATAGTGTTTACTCTATGTATACAGTGTTTACTCTATGTTTACAGTGTTTACACTATGTTTACAGTGTTTACTCTGTTTACATTATGTTTACAGTGTTTACTCTGTTTATAGTGTTTACACTGTTTACACTATGTTTACAGTGTTTACTCTGTTTACACTATGTTTACAGTGTTTACACTATGTTTACAGTGTGAAGGGAAAATAAGCTCAACTGCACATTGTCTCAAAAATGCTGCATGGGAAGAATTACGCTTACTTGTTATCCGGTTCAGATTGAATACCGCCTTTTTACAAATTACGTTCCTATGGTTAACGTTCCCTTCTCTCTGTCCATTGACCTGTTACTGTACAGTCTACTACACAGTGGTTAAAATGCTTTTAATCTGTTTCCTACGTTTTGAATCATTCAGGACATTCCCCCCAGAAGTAAAATATTAAATGACAAACTTTCTCTAGATAATTTTACTTCTGGGTAACCAAGATTATACAGGCCTACACGGCTATACAGGCCTAGACAGCTTTACAGGCCAAGACAGCTATACGAAACCTGTAGCCCATCTCCACTGCACTGTTTCAGCACAATGGTACAATGGTTTTACACAGTAAAGCAAGGCCATTTTGGTAATGAATATAGGCTATAAGATAGATAGGGCAATTCACCTATTACAAACAGCATATGTGAATGCAGCCGTACGCACAGCTGTCTTACCTAAATAATGCTAACTAAATGCTGAAAGTAGTCGCCTTGTTATTCATGCATTCAAACAGAAATACTGAATAGCAGTTTGGCTAGCAATGCCGACACAACTGCAAATGCTAACGAATGAAAGCGAACAGAACAAACCAGTGGTACCAAGTAGTAGGCCTAGTAAACTAAATATCAGATCGATAACGACAATCTATATTTAGGCTAGTTACATTAACAGTAAACCAACGCAGTCAACAAAAGGCGAATGGAGATCACAATAACCAAAACATAGCCTACAGCCTACTACAGTGAGATGCAGCCTACAGCCTACTACAGTGAGATGCAGCCTACAGCCTACTACAGTGAGATGCAGCCTACAGCCTACTACAGTGAGATGCAGCCTACAGCCTACTACAGTGAGATGCAGCCTACAGCCTACTACAGTGAGATGCAGCCATGCACAGCTGTCTTGCCAAGTAAATAGGCCTATAGGCCCGCTTCAGCAACATGTTGGGATATGGATTTACAACCATGAAACAAATAGTGTACCATGAATACCATAATAGAATTAATCAAATGTTTTATTTATTTTTATTTTACTCCCTTTTTCTCCCCAATTTCGTGATATGCAATTACGATCTTGTCTCATCTCTGCAACTCCCTAACGGGCTAATGCGTCTGCCAAAACATGACTCGCCAAACCGCGACTCGCCAAAACATGACTCGCCAAAACATGACTCGCCAAAACATGACTCGCCAAAACATGACTCGCCAAACCGCGCTCCTTAACGCCTGCCTGCTTAACCCGGAAGCCAGGCGCACCATTGTGTCGGAGGAAACGCTGTACAACACAAGTCAGCGTGCATGCGCCTGGCCCACCACAAGGAGTCGCTAGAGCGCAATGAGACAAGGACATCCCAGCCGGCCAAACCCTCCCCTTACCTGGACGACACTTGGCCAATTGTGCGGCACCTCATGGGTCTCCCGGTCTCAACACAGCCTGGGATCAAACCAGGGTCTGTAGTGACGCCTCTAGCACTGCGATGCAGTTCCTTAGACCGCAGCACCACTCGGGATGCCAGAATGAATCTATTTCTAAGATGAAACATAACGATGTGTAGCTACTGCCCAGGGGCGTCATTTGGGTTCATGCATTGGAATTATATTAAACTCTGCTAATATCACGCTATAACCCAATAAACATAAAAGTTCAATTGACCAAGTAGTGACAGGTTCAATGGCGTGAAATCTCCCTGCGCTCTATCAGCACCATGGACAGCATCCTACACACTAAAAGCAAGATTCTGATCAAAAACCAACCAGCTATATTGTTTCTTACCTTTTCAGAAGAGTTGCAGTGTCCTTGATGCCCCCCCCCCCCCGAAGTCTTCTTGTAAGATCGCCCGTCAAATGCCAGTTGAATTAGTTGAGCTTTCCTCGGGTGTAGCTTCTTCTTCTGTGCTGACTGAACACGTTTGTCACATCCAATGCTTCCCTCAGTGGTTGTTGTTTTGAAACAAGGAACTCAATAATGTCCACAATCGTTGACACATACATGCCATTTTTTTTTTTGCTAGCTGCCCATCATTAACAAGTGTTGACACCTCAGTGATAACTTGTTTTTTTTCTTTTCCACAATGCAGTGCATTTCAAACGCTATTTGTTTGATGTGTGCCTAGTAAATCCTTCTGGTACTATCAATAGCATTCTTCCAGTTAAAATACCTAGCTCGGGTGAAGCCTTGTCTGCGTTAGCATTGGACTCAAAACAGAACTTTCCACATGGGAAACAAAATGCAGCATCTGCAGTAACCGGGTATTCCAGCCACTCTCTTCCCATGAACCGGTTGCTTTTAAATGAACGTTTTTGGACATAAAACCAGCGGCTAGTGTAGGATTCTAGACCAACCTGGGCTGGCTCCTCTGTTCCCACATCGTCAGGAACAGTCAGAGGTGGAGGGGGCTGTGTAGCCATTATACTGGCGGCTCGGCTTGGCGGCGGCCTCGATGGTTGGATGCTGCTGCTCATCGTTCTCCTTCTCCTTTTGGCTTTGGTTACTTTGGCGAAGCCAATTTCTGATATCCGTTGTGGCAGTGGCAGGTTAGCTGGTTCCAGCTAGCTAAATAGGCTAAGGCTAATAACACTAACGCTTTATAAACTAAACTCCGGAGTGGTGGGGCATGAGGCAGAGTTGAGAGAAGCAGTAAACTTGACCCCTGCCTTTATAAATCCGAATCAAATATTACAGGCGGTGTCGTACCACGTTATTCACTTTGCCTACCATAGATGAGAAGCGTTTTTTCCCGCTTTTTATGGAAACCTAAAGGAGTCATACCTAACCACCCCAGTGGCTTTCCATACCCCCCCTACACACACCAGTGTCCATTATGCTGACACAGCGCAGTGGAAATACAGATGTTGTGCCAACCTATCACTCAATAATTTTACATTTTTAGCTATTTTTATAGAGGGACATAAAATGTAAAATGAGGGGGCACAAGTTTCAACTGAGCGGGCTAAGCCCCCTTTTACCTCCCTCGCGGAGTAATTTAATTGAAAATATATATACCGGCCTACACAGCTATACAGGGATAGAGAGAGAGACAGAGAGAGAGACAGAGAGAGAGAGACAGAGAGAGAGAGACAGAGAGAGAGACAGAGAGAGAGAGAGAGAGAGAGAGAGACAGAGAGAGAGACAGAGAGAGAGAGAGACAGAGAGAGAGAGACAGAGAAAGATGATAATGATAACATGTTCTAAGTTCTATGTTTAATGTTCTGTTGTGCAGGTCGAATCGAGAATGCCAGATAGACCAGCATCACCGCAACCAGTGCCAATACTGCCGGCTGAAGAAATGCTTCCGTGTTGGCATGCGCAAAGAAGGTAACTATCCTATCTTACCTATTGCACAACATCTCTGCCAGTCAGACTATGCCTAAAGCAGAGGCCTATCCAAATGTTCCATATATCGTAACTGACTGCATCAAGATCGTTTTTCAAAAACATGCCCCTGCCGTTATAAACGGAGCTGCCATTTCACAACTCTTGTCAGGTGGCCAAAATATTTACATATTTACACTGTAAAAACTACATCAAGCTCCGTTTAAAAATCCCTGAAGCTATTTTAAGGTGTTAATGGGCGAGGAAAACTGTCTCAGAGTTTCATATAAATGCAAACATATTTTATACTTAATTCATGTAGCATAGTATTTGTAAACCAGTTTAGCTCTATCCTTCTCTGCCCTCTCTCTAACCAACACGCTCTTGACCCCTAGTCTCTAAGTACCACTACGTAGTACGTATCATTCAGGGCTAGGTGCCAGAGGCATTTCCCAGCTAGTGTGAAGGTTGAATAACACAGCCTGTATTCTGCTTTGAGCTGACACCAGCCCAGAGCTATATTAAGCAAGGATATTCATGCAGGGGTCTGAGTGACCCAACGACAGCACTGACGCAGCCAGGCCACAGTGTTTCCACATTACCTGGAAACGCTTGGATCACCTTCGCCGGTTGGTGGGTCCAACTTGAGGTGTCATAAAAAAAAGACTTCCCCCTCCCCAATGTTAAAAATATTTTGACATGACCCTCCCCTTGTACTGAAAAAAAAAATGGGCACCCTCCCTCACAATAGTGTTTACGGCCACAAATACACTACATGACCAAAAGTATGTGGACACCTGCTCGTCAAACATCTCATTCCAAAATCATGGGCATTAATATGGAGTTGGTCCCCCCTTTGCTGCTACAACAGCCTCCACTCTTCTGGGAAGGCTTTCCACTAGATGTTGGAACATTGCTGTGGGGACTTGCTTCCATTCAGCCACAAGAGCATTAGTGAGGTCGGGCACTGGTGTTGGGCGATTAGGCCTGTCTCGCAGTCGGCGTTCCAATTCATCCCAAAGGTGTTCGATGGGTTGAGTTCAGGGCTCAGCGCAGGCCAGTCAAGTTCTTCCACACTGATCTCGACAAACCATTTCTGTCTGGACCTCGCTTTGTGCATGGGGGCATTATTCCAAGATGGCATAGCAGTCGGACGTGTATTTTGTCTTGTCCCGTCCTGTCCCGTGTAAATATCATTTTTATATATTTTCTTCACATATCTTTTTATATATGCTTTCTAAAATTCAACTTCAAAACACTCTCCTGCAACCTGCCTCACCCAATGTGGTGCGGATCTGTGTTTTTTCAAGTATTATCCACCTCGAATCCGGAGTCGCCCAACAAATGCTAGCTAACTTCACTAGCTAACGTTAGTATTTAGCTTATCATTGCTAGCGGGCATCAGCTAACCTTTAGCTCGGAATAGCTCTCGCCGTTCGTATAACGTGACTCAAACCAGAGCTTACCGGACCTATTTTTTTTCTCTCCATATCCCCGGATTCCTACCGCAAGTTGGACATTTTTCACCTGGATCTTGCAGCTAGCTGCTACCCGAGTGCCTATTGGCTAACGTCGGTCCCGGAGCAATGCTCCAATTAGCCCGGAGCTAGCCTACGCTAAGCCCACCTTCCGGCGAGCTGAAGAGTCCCATCAGTCACTCCTGGGCTACAACACCTATCCGGACCAGTTTCTACTGCCGCTGCGGAGCCCCACCGGGCCTCCACGACTGGACTACCGACGTTATCCGCCCGAGGGGGGTATTCAACCGGCCCTCCGTCGCGACGTCACCCGAACGCCCATCAGCTAACTGCGACCTGCTAATGTCTGCTGTCTAGAGCATATCGGCTGCTAGTTAAACAGGTCCATTGGACAATTACCTATTTTGCCAATTGGACTGGTCCCCTTCACCACATGGAACCTCACTAACCCATCACGACTGGTCTACCAACAGAAACACACGAGGAGGGTATTAACAGACTTCCTCCGTCTTTGTTAGCCGGCCTGCTAGCCTTTGCTAGCTTCCTGTCCCCGGCTAGCTGTCTGAATCGCCGTGTCCCCAACCAACCTCACTACTCACTGGACCTTAATGATCACTCGGCTAAGCATGCCTCTCCTCAATGTCAATATGCCTCGTCCATTGCTGTTCTGGTTAGTGTTTATTGTCTTATTTCACTGTAGAGCCTCTAGCCCTGCTCAATATACCTTATCCAACCCTTCAGTTCCACCACCCACACATGCGATGACATCACCTGGTTTAAATGTTTCTAGAGACAATATCTCTTTCATCATCACTCAATGCCTAGGTTTACCTCTACTGTATTCACGTCCTACCATACCTTTGTCTGTACATTATGCCTTTAATCTATTTTATCGCCCCCTGAAACCTGTTATTTTTACTCTCTGTTCAGAATGTCCGACGACCAGTCATTATAGCCTTTAGCCGTACCCTTATCCTACTCCTCCTCTGTTCCTCTGGTGATATAGAGGTTAATCCAGGCCCTGCAGTGCCTAGCTCCACTCCTATTCCCCAGGCGCTCTCATTTGTTGACTTCTGTAACCGTAAAAGCCTTGGTTTCATG